>CAEFZY010031737.1:0-10426 GCA_903066815.1 Brachyrhaphis roseni
ATTTTAGTTTATTTTGATTTTCTACATATTAGCCTTAACTTATTTTGGCTACATTTGTCTTATTTTCTCTTGTTTTGGTTAGCTTGTTGAATTTTAATTTAACTGTATGTCATACTGTGTCATACCATACCATTTTAGAATCTTTTTTTTAAAACAGATTATTCAATATTAGTCAGGAAACATGCGAGACTGTCATTAGTTTGATCATTTGGATAAAGAGAAGAGGGAATTTTCATCAGCGCAGACTGTGCATTGGTTAGTATGTAGTAAAGTAATACTGTTACTGGGTCTTGACTGCAACATCTAAGTCGAACTTGTGCTGATTCTGCTGGAGTGACACATTTATCATAGATGCTGTTTATTTTTTTAAACAACTCGGAAGTAGTCTGTGGGAGTCTGGTTGAGCTAGAGTTTAAATTTGCACGCTTTAGTTTCACATGAATAGGAAGGAGGGGGCGCTGGACAATTATTTCTGTTTTATTTATGTCTTTGCCTCTTCCTACGCCACTGAAACGAGTAGTGTCTCATTTTAAAACACGTTTAATAATTATAGCTTTCTACTGCAGGAGGTGCATTTGAATGCAACATGGAGCTGCGAGGATCTTTTCTGTTTTCTCGGTGTCGAAAAGCACAGTTCATGATTAATCAGATTCGGTTCGGATTCAACGAAAAATAGTTAAATAACCTCTTAATGACAATGGGAATTAAACGAGGATCGGTTAAAGATCCTGACAGAAACACCGGACCATCCCCGCTTGAAGTTCAGACTCAGATTCGGACTAACCTCTTTCTGCTTCCGGGGCATCGCTGTGGTTCTGGAGGACCGGCGAGAGGACCAAGGGGAGCAGCTAAACACCGGGACGAAGTCAGCTGCAGGAACACGGGTTAGAGGTTCGAACCGAATCTGCTTGAAACACCTGATCAAACCACCGCCGAACCGGGGAAACATCTCCTCCAGGAGACCGAGAGCCTCTTCGCGAAGCGCCCTCTGCTGGACTGGAGGAGAACTGAACAGGCTCACTCTGGGAGGAGATCCGGATAGATGCCAGCCCAGAACCGTTTCGGTTTAACCGAACCAAATGTGTAAGTAATACATTATTGATTAATTATTTATTTAAATCAGCCTAATTGGTGCCTATTTTTTATTATTAAATACGGTTTCCTCTCATTTTAATGCAAAATATTAGGTCCAGATCAAATTGAAAACTTACAGTTTATCTAAACTAGATGCAAACATACAAATAATACATTATAAAAGATTTAAAGATAAATATTTTGGACATTGCCTACTAGATTATGTAAGAAATAAGGATCTGCCGTTTATTCTACAAAGATTTATGAGTTTCTTGAAGCCTGAATCTTTTTCCGACTCCAGTAAATGTTGGATAAAATGAAGCTTTTGTAAGTTTCTTCATCTTCCTCACTTATTTTGCAGCACTATTTCAGAGCAGGTGAGGAAAAATTACCTGCTCCTAGACCAGCTGTACTTTTTAGGACAACTTTTAGACCTGCTGAGAACCAAACATTTTGGTTTTGATAATCAAAGCAACATTTTTTCTTGTTCAGAGTAATCTACAACCTGAATCTTTGCTTGTCAAATTGTGTCATTCTTCCTGTTCATTCATTTCTGGTCTCAAATCTTTTTTCATATTTAATTTGTCTTTCAGATTAAAATGTAAGAACTGGTTGATTTATTTATTTTATCTGTTTATCATGGAACTGTACTTATTCTCCTTGAAATGTTTCATCCACTTTTTAACTGTGATGTGATTTACGTTTGTTCAGTTTTTAAGTTTGCTCCTGGGTTTTTCTGTTACAACAGGATTTAAATCTGTAAGAGAACACAGATCTCTCACATAGATTTAGTAAATGTTCTAATTTACTGAACATTAAATAAACTAGTAAACTCCATTTTATTTAGGGATAGGGTAATCTGAATCTGTCTGTACATGTCTTGAGTTTTGGCAACTCCTTGTGGACAAAAAGGAAACTGCTTCAAAAGTGAAATTTGAAAATCTTTCAGGAAAATTAAAGACTTTTAACTTGACTATGATATAAAAGCAGTTTATCATATTAAACCATGAGGAAAAGTAATTATATAACTTGGACTTTTCCACTTATTAATTTGACATAAAACGGAAAATCTTCCAAGTTTTTGCTTAAAATCTGATCAAATATAATTTCCTATCTACCTCTCATTCTAATAAATATTGTATTTTTACTATTTGTATTGCATTTTAGATAATCTTGGACATCCTGATGCCTTCCCCTCTGCAGGTAAGCAGCAGTTTCTGCATGAGAAGCCATATTAAAGACGAACTGCATTCCTCTTTTGGAGGTAAGCATCGCTAACTCAAGAAGACGAAGATTCCTTCACATTTTGCTTTTACAAAAGTCTGTGAACTGATTGATTGACAGAGCAATTTCAACTGGAGTTTTTACTTCATGATTGAAAAATAATTCACCGTGCTATAATAGATCTAAATGTGAGCCTAGACGCTTTTAATCAACGAGGTTTGATCTTTGCAAACCACGTGATGAGCTCAGTTCTCCCACACTGTAAAAACACAAAATCTTACCAAGTATTTTTGGTCTAGTTTGAAGTGCAAATATCTTAGTTCACTTGAAATAAAACAAAACTAATGTACAAATAACTTTCCAGCAAGACACAGAAGCTTGTTTTAAGTCAATAATTCATTAATATTGATTTTAAAAAGCAGATGTTCTATTGTTAGATTCTTTCACTTATAACATGGGAAAAATGTTTTGTCGTAAGTGAAATAATTTGCCAGTGGAACTAGTTTTTTTTTATAAATATGCTAGGCAGTGCCTGCAGGTTTTTAAAATGTCTCATTTTCCAGACACAAAAAAATATTAGCTTATTGCCAAAAAAACCGGCTGGGAGTTTTTGTTTATTTTTAAGTGCTTGGGCTGTGTTTAGAAGCATCTGAGACCCAAATGGAAGTATAAAAACGTGCAAAATGTGATTTTTGTATAATGGATCCCTTTTTTAAAATCTGAATTTCTCCTAAAGGTTCTTTTAAAATCAGACTAAAAATTGGTTTGGTTGAGGCACTGACTGAGCATCCCTTAAGGTCAGGTCCAGAATGTCATTTTAAATATTCCTCAAAATATCAAACTTTGTTTGCAGGTTGCTTAAATAAATAAGAGAGATTGCAATGAATTCTCAGAAGCAGCTGATTTAAAGCTGCAGAATGAGGTGGAGCAAGCAGGAAACCCATGGAGCTGATAAGTATTCAGACCTTGTCTAGACTGCATCAGGAAAGAAACGCCTCACTCTCCTCTTTCTCCGCCTCCTCCTCCTCCTCTCTCCATCGATGCATTGGGATCTCCTTCATCCAGGCAGGAGCAGAGGGAGGAAACCGAGGGAAATCCCACTCCTCTTCTCCCCGTCCTGCACTAAAACAAGGCAAGTAATCGACCTCTCTGTCATTTTTCATCTCCGCTCTGCGGCTCTCACTCATTTAAATATTAATATTTAATTTTTTTTTGGACCTGCCGCGTTTGGCTGCTTTAAATCCACATTTAGTTTTGAAGTTCTTTCCCTGAAACTCGCTGCAGTGATGCATCAGGAGAAACCAAACGTGTTTTTGAGATGCGTCTTCCAGCTGTTACGTAACGTGGCGTTTTTGCTCGTTTGTGTGGAATAAAGAACAGCTGTTCTGCTGCTTCACATCTGTAATAAAACACAAAGAAAGCCCACTGTCAGGGCCATTTTCAGGCTCCAGTCCCATCATTAATCTGCAGGTCCAGTAACAGCATCTTGAGATGTTTATAGATGGCTAATATTGAAGTAGCTGCACTTTCTGTGGACTTTGAATGGATTTCTATGAATCATTTGCTCAGTAAGAGACACAAATTTTATTATATGATTAAAAAATCTTATTTCCAGAAGCTTTTGAAGAGGTGGAAACAATTTAATGTAAAAAATGTCACTCTTTTAAATAGATAATTGAATTTTTGGGGGGTTTTTTTGGCTCTTGTCTGTAAATTTTCTTCCTTGGTGTGTTTTGAGAAACTTCCAAATCTAAATTTATGATAAATAAATGGGCAGAGAGCCATGTTGTTCGTACTAAAAACAGTCGCTGTTCATAGGAAAGTGTTAAAATAATTTAAAACCAGTTAAAGCTTAGACAGTTGCATAAAAATTGGAAATACTAACTCATGATTTTTCTGTACTTCTAAATATATTCATATATATTTGTTTTTGATTAAATCTTTTTTTTAATTATCTTCTTTTACACTTACAAAGCAGAGTTTGGTAAAAATTTTACGCTTTATTAAAGTGGTTGCAATTTTTTTTTATCACATCCGTGAAGGAATAAACTATATAAGAATTATTTTCTTACAACTACTTTTTTCCATTTAACACTTTTGTTTATATTATATGTGAACGAAATAAATACATAAAAAAAATACATTTGAAAAAATAAAAAAATAAGTGCTTCAAATAAATAAAAATCAAATTTAATCAGAAAATATAATAATATTTATGCTACTAATAATGAATAGCTTCAGCAGATATATGTATAAAATAAAATATTTTGTTTTTAAGAACATAAAGTTCTTAAATCTTGAGTTTTATTGGCTTTTCACCAAAGACTGAGGGTTGTTTTTGGTTTTCAAACAGCTTTATTATCATTGCATTAATTATTCAAGCTTGAATTAATAGCCTGGCTCAATTTTTTTGTCTTTATTGATTCCCAAGAAACCAGATTTTACAAAACATGTAGTCACAAAAATAACCGTTACAACGATCGGGATGAAAAATATAATAATGCAAAATAAATAAATAGTAAGAAATGCAAACAAATAAATAAAAACACACAAAATATTATTAGTGGGTGGCCATGTTTTATTAAGGTTGGCCACTAAAACTAAAATTGGATCTTCTGCGTTTTACAGTCTTCCCATTTGCTCCATTTTTTTAAATGCCATCTCTTTAATTTGTACTTTCAAAACTGCAATCAGGTGATCCTTCACCTTTAAGAAACCAGATTGGGTTTGTGCAACAATCTTTTTTAATCTGCAGTTAGGCTAAAAGGAGGGGAAGATTTTTAACACGTCATGAATTGTTTTAAAGGAATCCCGCTTCCCTGAATCTGCACTCCTCAATTAATCATGAGTTTTCTGAGGAGTGAGCCGACAGGACGGGGGGCTGCAGAGAGCGCTGTTTGGGCTCGGTCTGATTTATAATGCATGAAAAGGAAACAGACGGGGGGCGTAATCAGAAAAAAAGATGAAGGCGGAGGAGGGGAGGAAAGTGGCTGTGAGAGGAAGGAAAGAGGAAGATAAATGTGGGTTTTATGATCCATCTGCAAGAAAGTGATGCTTAACACCAGAGGAGGGTTCAGGCAAACAGATTCAAGTTCACATCCAGCACTTTAATGTTTTTATTAGAATATGTGCTCAATTTCTGCCCATTTAGACCAAGAAAGAGTGAAATAACAGAATTCAGATGAACAATAACAGAATGTGAGCAAACTTGTACTTGAATTCTGGTTTTCTGTGTCGTTCCCCTGGTTGAGGGGAGACCTGATGCATGATACGAAGGCTGAAGGAAAGCAGCCAGCAGGGATTGTTCCAGCAGAAAAAGGGAGGGGTTGCATTTTAATCAGCATCCTGCTCATTGATCAGCGTTCGCTGCCGTCTGCTTGGGCTGCAGAATCGCTTGGCGGACCGGTCCAATCCAATCTAATGTGCTGAGACGAGCCAAATCAGGGAGATCAATCTGAGAAATTCCAGCTTTCTGGATCCATGACAAGAACTAATGTCCAGAGTCATGGATTAAGGCTGCTGCTAAAGTCAAGAAACTGTTTTTTATTTTTAGTTCACTAATTAACTATAGAAGCCTTGAAGCTTCCGGTTCAGCTGCGGATACAACAGAAAAGTAAAGCATCTGCATTCCCTGTGATAATGAGAGAGTGTTTATGGGACAAGTTATGCAAACTTCACATTTTTTAAGTTTTTATACTTCAGTTTGGGTTTCAACTGCTTCTAAAAAAAACCCAACCAGCTGTTTTTTGGGAATAAAAAAATGTTTTTATGATGTACGGAAAATGAGCCGTTTCAAAAGCCTACAGAATATAACGTCACAAATCAGCAGACATTGCCTGTTACCTAACAACCCCAGCAGAGCTCCAGCATGTTTGGTCAGCTGGTTTTACCGCTGTGTGCGCTGTACAATAGCTGCTGGAAAAGACAAGCGTTTTGTTGTTGACTTACCATTATCCGAAACTACTTGCTGCATTTTTATTGAATGTGCAGGAGGCTCTACTAATGCTTTTCAAAGATGTATGGTTGTATAATTTTGCATCTGTTTGCAGCCATTTTCACCTGGGAGTGTAAAGGTTGAGTTGAGGGCGTGGCCAGCAGCAGCTTATTTGGATTTAAAGGGACAAGATGTCCTAAAACAGCTGGAAAGTGTTCAAAATGGGCAGAAATGGCCAAACCTAAGAATGACTGTGCAAAAAACTTGTTTTTTAAAGACCATAGATCTATCCTAAGTTGTTCAAGGAAGCATAGAGGGTCACCTGTAATGATGTCAGGAGCATCTGTAACTTCAGTCCTTGAGTGCCACTGTCCTGCAGCTTTTGGATGAATCAAATTAATGGTTAATGACCAAGGCTTTGCAAACTCGCTGACACGCCAAAGAGGTAATTCAGCCTTTTTGATTCAGGTGGGTCGGAGCAGGTAGGCAATCAACAGTTGCACTCGAGGACTGGAGTTACATCCCTCTGATCTGCAGTGACGCTGAGGTTTACAACTGAAATCCTGTGAGGTCACATGTGACACGAGAGCGGTGATTCGCCGTGAACTCGTAGAGTTTCCAGTCCGACTGCTTACATCCGCGTAATCCCTGCTGAAGTGTTCCGCTGGGATTATGGATGGTCCCCATCGCCTGATTGTGTGTTTGAACGTCCACAGCTGGTGGTCTGACCACAGAGAGAGTGACTCCGATGGGAGTGAAAGGATTAGGGTCAGCTGGTCCAAACCAACTGCTTTTACTAGAGGGCAGGTCAGTGAACCAAACTGTATGATGAACTTTAACCTTTTCCAGGATCAAATCTGGATCACAGAATTTTAATATCCAGGGTGTGGATACAAGTTATCTGAGCAGATCAACAAAGTAAATAATAATAAAACATATTTTAAATGGTTCAAATCACTAAGTTTGGTTCCTCATTAGTCCTATTTGTATCCTAAATGCACTAATGAGTGTTGGAACGGATCCTTCCACCCAGCAGTAATATCACTGCTTCCAACAATCTCAGAAATTATTAAATATTGAACCTAGTTATCCATCTATTTAGGTAACTAGCTAGCTTTTTGATATGTGCACTTCTTGAAAATTTTTTCACTAAATTATTTCACTGTTATATTTTTTATTTCTGAGTATGCTATTATTTAATAACTGAGTATTTTTATTTTGTTGTGAATTTGCCCTTACTGTACGCTGTTCAGTCTCTTATTCTTATTTCTTTCTCACCCTGCATTGATTTGTTTATATTATGCTCATTTCATCTGTAATATTTATCACTATGGGTTGTTTACCTTGCTAATGTAATCAGTTATTTTTTTATGAAATGTCTTACCTTAAATTAAACATTTAATCCATGTATGTGTGTTTTGTTGATGGTTTTATGGGCTCGCTATCTAGTTAGCTTGTCTATCTAACTCGCTAGTAGTTTTTTGTTCACTTCTTACAAATGGACTGTTGTTTTTATTGATGTTTTTTAACTACCGTTCCCAGTTTCAATTCTTTTAAACAAAATCTGAATGTACTGTTTAATAACTGTTGGATATAATTTTTTGTTGCAAATTTGCCTTTACTGTCTCATTCTTATTTTTTTATGTATCTATTACCTTTGTGTGAATATGCATGCTTCCACTTGTCATTTTATCTTGCTTCTGGCACATCTAGAGGATATTTTCTTATCGATTCTTGAGGTTTTGTGAGGCTTTGACTGTGTTCTTATTTGGACTTTGGTTGCTTTGTCACTTAATGGAGCTCCTCTCTGGTTGTAGGTCAGATGGATTATTTCATGTTTCTTACAGAAATTGTCATGATGTAACTTTGTTTCTGTATTTGAGTACTGTACCACATCTGCTTGTTTATCCATTTATTTGTTTAGTAACTTGTTCTGTTTTTGTTCTATGTTGACTGTGGTTTTGTGTGTTTTATCTCCTGATTGGAGTTATTGTTTATGTGGTCATGAATGTTTTTGTTTTTCTGCTTTCTGTGAGGACGGTTTGCTCAGATTTGTTTCCATCAGCAAATGTTTGTCTTTTTAAAAGCCTTCCTTTATTCTGTATGTTGTAGCTTTATTGTTTTTCATCATTATTGTTCTCAATGACAAACAGATTATTTGTCTGGAGATCTCAGACACGAGAGACTCTTACAGTAAAACTTCACTGCAGACCAACTAATTTATCCTTTTCTGTAGATATCATCAGATTTTTCAAAGATAATAAGCCTGTTCTTCCTCTTTGACACCTTTTCCTCCACCTGAAGGTGAAAACAGCATCAGCATGAACGCGCTAATGAGCCCAGCAGAACGGCTCCATATGGCCTGCTGTTAGGAAGGAGGGTTTGCTCTGACTAATCACTCTTAAAGCAGGATACAGACCGCAAACGCAGACTTCAGAGATTTTTCACCTTCAGATTTGATGTGATTTGATGCATACAAGGTCAGGAAACTGCTATAACTCCAAAAGGAATAATCTGATGAGACAAAATCGGCTGTTTTTAGTCACTTTAACATTAAAATCGCTAAAAATGAACCACTTCTACTTTCCATAAAGGGATTTGCTGCTCTAGAAATGTTAATAACAGCAAATATCACCTTAAAATCAGTTCATAAGGTGAAGCAGCGGCTTAATTGTATAATAATTGTAATCTAATTTAGTGATAGATTAATTGTAAACTGGATTTGCTAAAAGAACAACATATTCAGAGCAGTTATTAAGTCAAAGCGCTTAATATGTATGAACAGATGTGTGTAGATTGGGTATATACTTACTTTACAGATTTATTCGTGTGCGTTCTGTTAAAGTAGATGTATTGATTAATATAAATTTATTTTTGCAGGTTTTTTTCCCCATCATATATGTTCAATTGTGTGTCTATGTACATGTGTGTGCATCATCATTTATTTATTTTTCCTTAACATTAGTTGTTCTGTTTTTCTACTATATTTTATATTTATTGAGATATACTTATTTATTATTTAATAAAATTTTTTGACTTGCTTTTGAGAGTTGCTATTTTCTAAAATTTCATCGTGCTTTATTCGTGCACAATGACGGTGAACTGAATTCTGATTCTGACGTATTTGACCTTTTGCTCGTGACGTCACGCTCTTCAGAACTCTCCCCGCTCCGCCATGACTGACGTTAAAACAACCTATGAGCTCCTGTGAAGCCTGTCGAAAAACAGACATCTGGTAGCCTAATGTCGCTTTTATTTAGTTGATTTCACTGTCAAAGTGGTCACAGTGTGCTGCGCGGTCGGCAAGAATGCAAACCAAATTTGTCATTTTATTGTATAACTTTTAATGCGGAAAGATAAGATGGCGGCCGTCAATCGTGACTGGCAGCCCTCGGTGTAACAGGTAAGAGGATTAACCTTCAAATTCTGTATAACTAAGTGTGACTAGAAAGATATTAAATATTGCGTTATGGAGAAGGTACATGTCTGACCGTTGGTAACCATGGAGAAAATGCCGCACCGTCATGTAGCCTACCTACTGGTTAGCATCTCGTCTTCTATACGTTTTTAAAGCTTCTCCGGTGCAAGGGGAAACGCTGTTTATGACATAGTGACATAAATTATGTGATGTGAATTCAGGTAAAGTCGGCAATTTCTTTACCTGAAAAAAATTCAGGTAAAGAAATTGCCTTTTTTCCCGAGGTACAGGTCGGTTTTTAAGCTAGCTATTTAAAACTTTTATAAATATTCCAAGTGCGTTACGTTCACAGACAAATTAGCTTTAGTAGAACAAGTAGAAGCCACGACTAAACTGAAAAAAACAACAACTTGGGAAACCGATTTAAGTTGCTCTGTTAATCAAATCCGATGGCCATCATGGCACCTCGAGTCAAATGATAAAATGGCTACGTTCACACTGCGGCCTGAAGTAACTCAATTCCGATTTTTTTGTCAAATCGGATTTTTTTTAAATTTATTTTTGACGTGGTCGTTCACACTTCCAAATATATGCCACCTGTATGTGAACTCTTGGGTGAACTGCAAACGACCTAAGTGTCCCGCATGCGCAGTAAAGGGTGCAATGACGTCACAGATAGAGAGCGCGTTCAGTGTTTTACCCATAGACATAATATAAGGATAGACGCCTCATGGGCCGCTCTCGCCTATTGGAGCTGACGAGATTTAGGGCGGCCA
>CAEFZY010031743.1:0-40990 GCA_903066815.1 Brachyrhaphis roseni
CATAAGAAGGCGTGTTTGATGTTTTTTTTCCTCCCCTATTTATAAAGCATTGCAGAAGTTTTTTTCCCCCCCAAACACCCCCCCCCCCCCCCCCCACACACACATTTTGTTAAATTAAGACCATACAACAATGTATTTTAGTGTGATATCTGTATGTCATCGACAAAACTGACGCGGAAGGAAAAAGAGATATTGTTTTCACCTCGTTTTACAAATAAGCGTCTGAGTCAGTGACGACCTTTCACTGTAGTAACACCTGCAACACTTTCAGCTTCAGCTTTGCACACCTGTAGATGGACATTTTTGCCCATTCTGCTTTATAAAAAATGAAAATAAAAACAACTTTAAGCTCAGTCAGACTGGAAGGAGAAAATCTGCTGCGCAATTTTCATACTCTGCCAAATATCCACTGATCTGGACTTTGATTGGACCATTATAAGACATGTAAATTCTCTGATAACATATTGTACCAATGACCTCATGATGAGTTGTCCTGCTGAAAGGTCCAGGATCAAGTCGTGTGAAGCCTTTCTTTAAAGCTTGCTCTGTAATTAGCTTAATTAATCACTAGCCCTGACCAGCTTCTATGTCCCTGTTAAAAATGAAACAAAACTCTTTCCACAGAATAATGCCACCGTTCCACCGTGTTTCACAATTGCTTCTTCTTTTTTTGTATTTTACTTTCATGTTTGTGGTAAATGTTTCTCTCCAAAAGACAGTTTTAGCTCTTACACTGGGCTTTATTTGTTATTGTATCAACTTTCCAGATCACTCAGGTCTTCTGGTTTCGGTCTGTTTTTCATCCCCAGAACCAGAACCAAACACAGAGAAGCAGCATTCAGCATTTCAAACAGCTGAAACACTGACATCCAGGCTAAAAACCCAACTATTTAGAGATGACTTCGATTTGTAGTAACTGGATCATTGATCAACATATTGGTGATTCTGATTATGGCATTTGAGGAAATGTAATATTTATTATTTGACTCACAGTTGGTGACTGTATGATGTTTGCAAAACAATTTGAATGTGACTTATTCAGGGGTGTAAGAGTAAACACAGTTGAACAAAGGTGCCCACCACACTTTTCAGATTTATATTTGTACAACATTTTTAGAACAAAAGCATCATTTTTCTCACTTTTGTGTTTGCTTATAAGTTCCCAATAAGGTTTGATGCTGTAAAGTGACGAAATCTAAAAAAGTTTGAAGTGTAAAAATAGTGTTCTGAATGTCATGCTATGTTTCTTGGTATTTTTGTGGTATAAAACTGACCTCACAGTGCCTTCTTCAACTCAGTTTACACGAAGAATCCAAATTAACGCGAACCTTCGGCTGTAATGACTGCTTTAGTGCGTTATGTGGGTGAGGAGTGGGCTCTCTTTAAGTGATCAATCCATCATCTCAGGATCAAAATTGCTCCCTGCTCATGTGTGCGCAAGAGAAAGAGAGAGGATAAAGAGAGAGAGATCGTCTTAGTTTGCAACAACAAAACGATATGAGTAAAGGCAACGCACCTATTGGCTCAGAGAGCGACCAATCAGCGTCAGCGGAGGAATTTCAGAGTGGAACTTCGGGGTTGGAGTTTCAGACCAGTGAGAGCGTTTTTGGCACAACCAGGACGTGCATCTGTCCTCCTGAAGCGTTATCCGTGCTTATCGTTTTACATGTCTGTCTTTTTATAACATCATTTAAGAAACAATACGAGTCGTTAGAAGCTCCGGGATGTACACCGCCGGGCTCAACCCGTTTTACGCATCCAATTTCAGCCTCTGGTCGGCATACTGCGCCGGAGGCTTCGCTGTGGATACCATCAAGAAGCCGTCGTTTTGCATCGCAGACATTTTGCAAGCAGGAGATGCGGACAACATCCCCGGATCGTCCGCCCTCATGGTGCACATGGGACACCACCATCACCACCATCAACAGCAGCAGCATCGCGCTCAGCAGGCGCACTCCGGCGGCTCTCCGCTGCGTCCTGCTCCCGTCGCGCCGGAGCCTTCATCGATGTTCGGAGCCAGAGTCAGCCCGGCGTCTCCGTACCACAGACACGGACTGCAGCTCACCACCGTCTCTAGGACTCCGTTCAACTCCCAGCAGGCACCCCCGCCTTCAAGTAAAGACCTCAAATTCGGAATCGATAGGATTTTATCCACAGACTTTGATCCAAAATGCAAAGAAAAGTCTTCTCTAAGAGGTGAGCGGTAACTTGATTGTAATAAAACATTTGCAGAGAAGCATCCAGTCCCAATAGCCACATTTTAAGTTATTATCCCCAAGAAATATTTACTTATGAACTCATCAAGCACAGGGATAGGCAGTTTAGAAAATGAAAGCAGCAAACCAGAAGCAACTCTATGTTTTGCGTTTAAGAGAGCAAGTTAGCACAAACTCAGGAGCCCCTTAACAAGAGGTCACACAGGTCATGATCATCAGTAAGAATCCGCATTTCTACACAGACCTATTTCAAAAGTCTCCCTAAAAATTTCTCCCTCCTGTGCTTGTGTCCAAACTGACTGAAGCCCATCATCTCTCATTTTGTAACAGATCTCACCTCCATCGTTAGCTCGAACCATCAGTCAGGCCTCCACATCCCTATTCAACCTCCAGGCAGCCCCTACTTCTCCTCCATAGACCCCGGGATGAGCGACGCGGCCTCCATGATGGGCTCACTAGGCAGCGGCAGCGGCAGACACGCAGGCCAGCATCAGTTTCAGGACACCTTCCCAGGTAGACACCACCTGTAGAGTAGAGCATCACAGAGAACATTACATTTCCTTGTGTGTTTTCAACCTTGAAACCCCTCGGGCGGTGCTTTAACCCCATGTCCTCCCTTGTTGTCTGTTGTCCAGGTCCCTACGCAGTGCTCACAAAAGACACAATGCCTCAGACGTACAAGAGGAAAAGGTCATGGTCGAGGGCCGTGTTTTCGAACCTGCAGAGGAAAGGCCTGGAGAAGAGATTTGAAATACAGAAGTATGTCACCAAGCCTGACAGAAAACAGCTGGCAGCCATGCTGGGGCTCACAGACGCTCAGGTAAGACCCAGGTTAAAGTGCACAAAGCTGATTGAAACACATTTTTGGCACAAATCCATCACACAAAAATTGCTCAGAGAGAATCATTCATTTAAATGTGCGCTAATTAAATCAGCCAGAGAGCCTTTTAATCTGCTTGGATCGAGGATCAGTATGAAATCAGATTTTGTCAGTATATATTAAAGCGAAATTAATCATTTTCATTCTAAAAGCACATTACCGAACAACATTCACAGTGACGCAGTTTTTGAATTTAAGAAAAATCAGATAAATGCTTTAAGATGTAAATGGAGATGATAATAATATTCCTCAATTTTCTCTTCAATTTTGATTTAACCTTTATTGGCACATTTTTCTCTTTTATATTTTAGACTTTGTGGGAGGGGGGGATCATAGTCTGATCAGATTTCCAACAAAATTGGAACTAGGTATCAGCCAAGAAAAGCTGGATGGGTGCGTATCTAATTATCAGGAACAAAAGTGCAGTGAGCTTAGGAGCTTCTGTGTTATTTTCTTTTATTTAAAGAGGAAAGACAAGCTCTTGTAGCAATTGCATCAGATCAAGATGAAAAATAAAATAGTAAATTGTGTCCAATTTACGGCCTGAATCAGATCTGGATTGTTCCTGTATTAATTACACAGGGATGTTTCATTTTCCTCTTTTGCAGAGCAAATCTGCTACCGACACTATAGGGCATCCACATCCACTGTGTTATTTATCAAAGGTGCCATGACAGGCAAACCAGAAAAATTTTAACCACTAAATATGAAATACAAAATAAATAGCAGCTTCATATTTAAAAATAGATATGTATATTTGCAGTGCTTTCCCCTCCTCCATTGTACCAAAAAAGAGTTCTTGCAATTTAACGGGAAACAAATTATGAAACACAAAAACTTCTGCTGAATAATAGTGAGTTAAAAAAAATAACTTCTTCATTATTCACATTAAATGCAAGCAATGTCTTACAGCCATACGCTTCGCTTCATGTGCACATTTTACTTGTCCAAGTGTCTAAAAGCTGCAGCCTTGGCCTTTAACTGGACATCTGCATTGCATGGCGTCAGTGAGGTGTGAGTTGACTGGTTGAAAAAGGCCATCATATCTTTAGCAGTATCTCACTGCCGGTTTTGTTTACAGCTCATCAGTTAACATGGAAATATCAGACAATTAATTAAACAGTGTGTAAAGATAAAGATCATTATTATTGTTAGACATTTTAATTTAATGCAATTGTTTCTGAACTGCTACTGAAGTACAAAGATGTGCAAAGTTTCTGCACTGAATATGGAATATGGTTTTCATTTTTTTTTTCTATATTTTCACCCAGCTCAAAATATATATGGTAATTGTATTTAACTGCAATATTCATATTCCATTTAACTGTGTTGCTCTGTTTGAGTACAAATATGTTAATTTAAATGATATGTTTTGGACTAAGTTTGGCCCGGCCTACATACATTTGATGGAAGAAAACTTGGCTCAGCGGAATCTGTTAATTGTTCTTTTATTTTTAAACAACAAATATTTCAATATTTCCCCCAAATTGTTAGAAAACATAAGAAAAAAAATCAAACCGACACGTGCTTAATGTTCCCAGGTAAAAGTGTGGTTCCAGAACAGGCGCATGAAGTGGAGACACTCCAAGGAGGCCCAGGCTCAGAAGGACAAGGAGAAAGACGAGAAGCCGGAGAAAGGAGCCTCAGAGGCGGGGGGACTGGAGCCGAAGGAGCCGACAGAGTCCGAGTGCGAGAGCGAGGCTCGGAGCGACAGCGAGTCGGACGAAGCCGAGGAGGAGGAGAGCGGAGACGGACATTTGGACATTTCTGAGCTCAACAACAACAACAACAACAACAAGACCAGCGTGATCATGAGCGGGAGCGCGCAGGCGGCCACCGCGGACTCCTGCCCCACGCCCACGGACACCGCAACGGCGTCGCAGGTGTTGATATGAAAAAAAAAAAAAAAAAAAAGGCCACGAACAATGAAGGAGCGTATGTTAGCCTATTTTTGTCTGAGAGCCTCGGTGACATTAAAGACCCGCGGACTGTTTAGCGTCTGCATCCGGAAACAGGTCAGTTCACTTCCAGCGAGCAGCAGCAGGAGCTCAGAGACCGATTCATTCTTGCACACTATTTTAGCCCAGCAGGCAGAAGGAGCTTGGTGGAAAAAGTGTGAAGTTTATTAGATTTTGCTGTTTTGTCTAATAATTATTTCTCCTCGCTTTAATAATGAAATCGGACATAATTTAAACTTATTTTTGGCCTATAATTACTGTCTTGAATAGAGCTGCAGAGTTGAGGATGACGATGATGATGATGATGATGATGATGATGACGATGATGATGATGACGATGATGATGCGGTTGCGGATTTTATTGTTGTTGCAGGAACCACTCGACTTATGTTGTAAATTAAATCTTTGGACAACTGCAGTATTATTACATATTTGTTTGTTTTGATACCTAGATGTGCTATTTTGTTAAAAGTAATTTGCACTGAAAAATGTAAATAAAATGTTTTTACCTGGGAAAATCTATTATTATTATTATTATTATTATTATTATTATTATTATTATTATTATTATTATTATTATTATTATTATTATTATTATTTTACTCAGTGCAGTATTTTTAGTTATTTATGTATTTGCGAGTCTACCAGTGCTTGCAAACGTACTAATAATACTAAAAATACCCTTTGCACTCCAGTTAAGAAGACAAATTATTAAAATCGTAAATAAAGAAGATGAAGAGGGCAAAAGATGACTATTAATATTATTATTAATGTACAAGGGCTCTGGGGGTTGTTTAATCCAAACAAATAGCCATAGAAAAAGTCCTATTATTAGTCTAATTGTTAATTTTGACGCATAAATACACTTTAGGGATGAACTCTGTGCACTTGGAGCCTGCACCAAGGAAGGATCCAATTTATAGCCTGTATACATTTACTGGCTCCAGATAGCAGCTAACACCCGGGTGACTATTCTTCACGCATTTAAAAATACAATCCGCCGCTTCTCCGTTTATGGTGTTGCTAATATTCTTCCTCCGCAATGCGCGTTCGTTGCGGAGCTTTAATCTTCCTGCAGCTTCATAATGTGCAGAACGACAAGAAGGGAAGCAGTAGCACGAAGGATGACTGGTGGTGAAATACACTTTCTCAATCCGCCTTGTCATGCTCATCAATGGCGACAGAATTACAAGGAATCCGCTTTTATTGCAGCAAGAGGTGGAGGCCCGCACATGCGCAGCGTGTGTGCGTGTTGAAGGATGCTTAATGACATGATATCATGACACCCTCCCTCGCATTACAAGACTATTAAACCTATCAGGTCTGTAGGAGTCTTTGCATTTTAGAAGATGGACACAAATCTTAAATAAAGCTCCTACACATTATGGAGTTTGGAAATGATAATTGCTGCAGGCTTTATTTTGAATAAAAATGTGAGAGCTCATAAAAAAATCATCCTAAAGAAGCCAGCTGCAGCTGAGCACAAAAGAAAAGATTGTGTAAGATGACAGGTTGAGTTAAGCCGATGTTAAGTCATATATTTTAGAGCTTTTGTAAAAAAAAATATATATTTTTAAAAATGACTGCATAAGTCTATGTGAGACCACTGAGCCACTGAGAGGTTTGTTGATGGAAACTGAAGTTTGCTGAAGCCTTTGTGGAGTGAAAAAAATGTTTAGCTACTTGACAAAGACCCTTAAAAAGAACATCTTCACTGCATAGTTGCCAAAACATAAAAAATACAGAAAAATCAAACGTATTCCAGTGACAGCCTGCAGCCAAAAATGTAATAAATCAATAAAAAGCTCCCACCTCCTCAATGAGGTTTTGTCAAGTGTTTCAGAATGTAAACTCACTTTTAATGGCCCTAGAAATAAATGTTTATTATTTGGCTTGTTTATTTCCAAGGGGTTTCTATCCTTTCCTCCTTTAACTTTCAAAGCATTCTCTTTTTATTCCCCAAAGCAGTTAGACGAAAAGTATGCATAGAACCTAAAATAAAACCACATGTTGTCCAACAACGCCTACATGAAGACATGATCTGAGTGAGAGTGACGCGGCCAAACGCTGGACCTCCATAAACAGCTTTCTTATGGCTATTTATCTTCGTTTGGCTCAGAAAATTACTTTGAAATCTGCTTTCTGCTGCCCGTGTGATAAACCCAAAGCATCATTCAACCACTATTAGACACCAGTTTAAGTTGGGGATTTTTTCCAACTTTAACTTTTAAAACAATTTCACATTGTTTAGATGGAAGGTTCACTCTGGTTATTAATAATAAACCAAAACGTCAAATATTTGTCTGAGAATAGATCAATGTTTTGATTGCAATAACTTTTGGCTACATAAATATTGTTTTCCCACAAACTATACAGCTTTACCTATTTGCATTCAGGCGTATTCTAGAGTGTAAACATGCTGTGGAAAAACGTTTAAAACTAACAACTAGACTGCCAGTCTTAAGGTCTTTAATACATCATTATTTTTTCAACAATCAGAGGAAGATTAATTCTCATCAAAATTAACATAAAAACAACTATTTAATTTTTGTCCATCCATATAATGTAGCAGTATAAAAATATCTGAGCTACAAAGTGAGAGATTTATTTATTTCATGAAGGTTAAATATGAATAAGTGCTACTAAATACTGTATTTCTTATATAAAGACACATCTAATGTTTACACACGGAACTGGGTACAGATATAAGGACATGCCAAGGTTTTAAAAGGTTTCACAACCACAACAATTTTCAATAATACGAACTATGTGGTTTAAAATCATTTTAATGAAATTCTAGAGGGAGCAACCAAAGTATTTCCGACTGTATGAAGTATGCCCTACCTTCTGCTGCTCCCTGCTTGTCAGGTTTTCTGCTCCTTTAGGCATTTAAAAGTGTCTCTAAAATTGTTTGTTACTACAGGCTGGCTACCAGAGCAGATAGCCTGACTATATCAGTTTGTTATCCTCTCTGCTTTGACTTATAAAGAGCAGAATGGTGTGACATTCTCCACAATAATAATTTAGTAGATGGTTATATTTCTGCTTGACTCTGTAAATCAGAATTTAAAAAAGGAAAAAGTCATAAGAGACAAACTTTAGTTCTATTTCAAATAAAAGCAAAATATTTTTGTGAGCTGTAGCATAAATTACTGCAAAACTGTAAAACTGTTTACTGAACGTCGACATACCGTGATCGTCTCATATCTTTCTGCTCTACAGTTCACATCATCTTCACTGTTAACATCCCCAAAAACCCAGACCACCACAGGCTCCATCAACAACAGGGTCCGCTTTCCTCTCCTCCAGAAAGAAGACTGACCCCGGGAGGGTTGCACTTTTTTCCCTGTTCTAGCTTCACATCTTGCATTTCACTCTTCATCTCTTCCCCCTTCTGCGTCACTACAGAGTGCCGTATACCTGCTGCCACCATGTTTTTTTTTTTTTTCTTTCCTAGATAAGATGTGCTAACCACAAATTCTCCTTCCCCAGAGTAGATGGCACTCATCTTAATCCTCACTCTTAATTCACGCTGGATGAGAAGTTGTCAGAGTTATGATAGCCGGTTTCCCGGGAAAGCTGTAAAAGCCCTGCACTTCATCAGCCTCTAATATTAACTGTGAAACACTCATGTATTAAATGTCTAAGTGGGTTGAGATTTGAATTATACTCAAAAAGCAATAAATCACACTAGTATTTGCAAATGTACAATAACAATAACAATCCGAACGCTTAATATAATACTGAGAGATCTTGATTTGTGAACTGTCTTAAAAACGTTTATGAGCAAGATAGGAGAAGGTCCATCTGGTTCTCGCTGAACGTCAGCCTTTCCACCTCCATTAAAACATCACTCTCTGCAACCCAGGACAGGGGCAAACTATAAACCATACCAGCCTTGTAGATTTTATCATTATTTAACACTTAGGAAGGGGAAAAAAAGTAGCTGTGCTGGACAAATGGTCTCTCTGAAACAAGAAAGGGGGTTTTGTCCAAAGTGCTCGAGGGATTAACGAGGCTAAAAGCTGTGACGTCTCAAGGGCTTTGAGGCCTTATCTGTGAGGTTGTTGGATAGGCTGTTGGAGATTTCTCCTGCAGCGTCGTAATGCATCAGAGGAGGCTGCGCCAGACTGTTGGAAGAAAACAGAGTTACAAAAGAAAACTGCAAATTGAGACAAAAAAGATAATGGTTTATTTGGTATTTTTTGCTTCTTCCCCCTTTGGGAGGAACCGTTGATAATGTCTTCAATTGTCATGATGATTAGGAGGAGGAGGGTGATGTGAACTTAATCAAGATTAGATTCATGAATGTATTTTTATAGAGTGGAAAAAGAACTAGTCAGGTTCGTCAGAAGAGTATTATTAGCAAAACAGTACTAGATATACAGACAGGAATGATTATTTATGAAAGCATTTTCATGTTTAAATATGTCTGTTTCCCCGAATGAGCAGCCTATTGCAAACTGTACACAAAACTGAACAGGTGAAACATGTCACAAAAGTTTTTTTTTTTCTTTTATTTTTTTTAAGGATATTCAAACTTGATAATTTGAGTAAAAATTGACTTTCTTTCTTATTTTTCAACTAAAAGTCTAAATGTCTGACATGGATCACTGTGCAACTGAATGATCATACCTCACTCACTGCCCTTTTTATATTTAAAGCAGTCCACCGAAAAAAATGATTCAAATGCATGCTAGCTAAAATACACATCAATTACGTTACAATTCAAACAAAAAGTACAATAAAACCACAGTTTCAATTATGCAGAAATTTCATCTCATCAAAATATAGGTTACATGTGAAAATGCTTCAGATAAATACCATTTTAATTGCAAAAGAATTTTCTAAAACCTAATTTAAGAATTAAGTAAATTTGTTCTTTTGGTAACAGATTGTTACCAAATCAACAGTGTCATGATTGGTAATTATTGCAGTTCAGTTAGAATATTCAACCATTTTCTTCTTTTCTCTCTTTCTCATCTGTGCTTCCTACACACTGTAAACTTTAGCATTTAGGGTAATGTTATTTATGCTCAGACTCTACCCAAACATTACGCTAGCATGTAAAAAGTTAGTTCATGACACGTGGAATATATTATTTTACATTTCTTTGTCTTTAAACAGTCCTTTGTTATGATGTCGCAGTGACAATATAATCTGGATATATTGTGGAGTTTTACTTTCACCTCTAACAATGCCAATAAAAGAAATGTAACTGAAGCATAGTTTTAAATTCATGCTATACTTGACTGATGAGAGTGTTGAGGAACTATTAATTTGTAAAAAAGTTTCCTCTTTCATTGGAATAAACTCATCACATTATCTATGAAAATTAAGTTTTACTCGTCTCTTTAGGTGTTCAGTATTTTGTTCATTCATGGCCCTGTGATCATGCCTGTTCATCTTCCTCTACAATCTGTTTTTCCCTCGGTCCCTGAAGAAATCTTCTCTATAAAGCTGCCAAGCTTGATTAGACTCACCAATTCCAGGTTTCTGTTTGTGTTGGCTCTCACCTTGTTCTTAAGTTGCCCCATCTGTTCTGTGTTGAGCCTGCTTTTGGATTTTGTTGGACTTTGGGCTTGTAGTTTTATTTTCTGCTATGTCGTTAAATCTTCATTATCATCCCATCAACCTGTCTACATTATAATGACGTAGAGGCCCGTCTCATTTAGTCACTGATCAAAGTGGGAAAGACAAGAGAACGTGCTATTCATGCCAGGAAGCTTAAGTAAATGTAAGGAAGATCAGGTAAACAGATACTCAATATGTAAATATGCAGAACAATAAATAAAAAGGTAGATGAGGACCTGGGATTATTCTGTCACTATGCACAGTGGTGTTAATTAGACTTAAATACACCATATAAATCCTGCTGTTGGAAAATTGCAGAGAAGAGTTGCATTGCGGGGACACAAAGTTTTTATTATGATCATTTAAAGCTTTTTTCATTCATCATCTTTGCTTGGAGTGCCAATAACTGTTGAGGCGGTATTTGCAATTCGTATAAGGTGGAGACATCAGTTTTGCTGCAGCACTCGATTTTTACCACAGCAAGAGATATTTGTGCTTTCCTATGTAAGACAAGCAAACCAATTATTTCATTTCACAAAACAAATTCACTTTTTTGTGTCACTATGATAATTTTGTAGTATGTGTCAATTTGCTTATTTTATTTAAACTCTGGGATTTAAAGAAAAAAATTAAAATAAACACTATTTATTGCAGGTGATAATTTAGATTACTTTACACTGACTAAAGTCAATAATACAATTAATAACCAGAAATGTACTAAATAAGTAAATGATAATTAAATAATAAGTAATAGGTATTACCCTATTGGCTGGTTGTCACAGTAAACCCATGCACAGATTTTAAATGATTTTCATCCAACAAATAGGTTTGTTTTTGGTAAGAAATTAGAAAAGCATCACTCTAAAGACAATTAAACAATTCAAAAGTAGAAAGAATTAAAATACATCGGTTTCTATCAAATTTTTATTAGTATCGCATGACAGAATAATTTTATACTCTATGCAACACTCAATGGTAAAATCATTTTTGCCACTGCAGCAGTACAACCCTTGTTGTATTTGCTGGGCAGCTTTTTGCATATTTCCACAGGTATTTTGAAGATTGATCTCTAATGTTTAGCTCCAGGTCTTTGTGGTTGGAAGACCTCCTTGCCATCACCCTAATCTTTAACTCCCTCCACAGACTCTCTGTCACATCCAAGACAGGACTCCAAAACATAGAAAAATATTACATTGTGTCAGAAAAGACATATTGGTAAAAGTAAAACTAAATCTCCCTGGAGTTTTAATAATTTCACAAAACAATTTGCCATATACATTTGGTCGATAGGTATTTCTCATAACTAAGCAAATAAACAACATTCTACATAGAAATGTATTATTTTTTCTTGTATCAAAGGAGAAAGTATGTGTCATTGCAGTAAAGAAATGTTTAAATAAAATATTTAAACCTTAAATTTGAGACATAACACAGAGAAAGAAACACTTACTCTTCTGTTTTCATCTTATAGACGTGAATAAATAATCAGCAGGCTTTTGGAAATGCTGGAATTTAGCTCTAAGTAGATGAAAAACCAAATAGATGAACTGTTTGTCATCAAAAGAGCTTCTTTTAGTTGTTATAACAGAAGCATACCTCGGTTTGTGTCAGATGTTTGTTCCATCGTAGCAGATTTATGAGATCCTCAGGGTAATTCTCTCCTAAATGAGCTCTCAATCATCAGCATGAGAGACAACTTCCCTCTGAGACCGGCAAAATATTACCTGCTGCAAATCTTTAAATTGATGCCACGTCAAAATGTTTCCAGACGACCTCTTCATTTTAATTCTATTCACTGTATTAAAGACTTTATTGCCTTTTATTCAAAGCTCAGTTCAGCTTGTTCCCTCCTGAAGAGACATTTATGTTCATTGTGCCACATGTGAAACTGGAGAGTATTTACCTGAATTATGAATCTAAAAAATTCCCTTTACAGCATTTTATATTAAGTGTTAGCGTATAAATCTCGTTTTTTTTTTTTTGAAAACCCGGGAATACCAAGATATTTTCTGCAGCTGCAAAACGCAGAAAACATGTTCACCGACGCTGAAAGCTTATCCCCACATACAGGAGCTCCTGCCACATTTTCAAAAAGCCACATTATTGAGTGCTTTTTTAACATGGTCGCAGTTTCCAAGCAGCTTGGCTCCGCTTCCAAATCCGGGCCTTTGCCAGCAGTTGGGAGTGGAAGAAGGAAAGAAGAAGAAGAAGAAGAAGAAAAAAAGACATCTCAAGTTAAATTTAAAGATGTGTTTCTTTTGGATGCCGGGCTGCGCTGCCATAAACCAAGGGAGACATTTTCATGCTCCACATTTTTCATGGTTTCTCTCCGAGTTTCCTCCCTTCCTTTCTCACTCCACCTTGGCTCCAGAGTTACCTACTGCTGCACTGGCTGCAAACCACAGCCAGCAGGGCACAGTGGGGTGGCCAGTTCTCCCACTCTTCCTCCACCTCCTTCCAGCCTCCACTTAAATATTCTCCCGCTGTCCTTGGATGGCTCTCGCAGTGGAGAATCCCTCAGAGATCCCCCCACCTGGACAGCGCTTCTTAATCTTTTCTTTCACCACCATTCTCAAATAATACCCTGCCTACCCACCCCGAGCTGATGGCCAGCAGTAATCAGTTAGAAGCTTCAAGTCCTCTGACCTACCGCCATGTTTTTATTGTACCCGTGAAGGAATTTTATTGCAGGCTGCCGTCTCAAGCCAACCTTATGCGGTGCATGCTGTAATTTGTAAAGGGGTGCAGAGGTTTGGTATTAATTAGGGATGTAAAATGGCAGCGGTTCAACCGCCTGCACGTTTCCATGGAGGCCAAATTCACTGAGTGATGTACACACTGGGAGGGGAGATTATGGCTGAGCCCTGGCGTTCCAGCCGAGAAGCAAACACAAAGGAGAGGACGTAAAAAGCGCTTTCATTTCACACGACCTGTCATCAGCAGCAAATTTTCACTCTGCAGCTTGAAACTGCCTGCGGCTTTAAAACTAACCATACGGTCGGTTCGAGCATCAATCAGAGCTAATGGGTGCAAATGAGAGATTTGCCTGGATTTTAAAGCTTAATGTAGACTTTCAAGAGTGTGAAGTTATTATATTCTCCACTGATGAGGGTATTATGTTTTAAAGTCATAATTTATAGTTCAGGTGCAAATTAAAAGATTCCTGTAAAATCAGTTAAGGCTGAAGCAAACAGATGGTAGACATTTATTTTAAAGATTTAGTTTCTTTTATGAACTCAGTGAATGCTTTACCTTTCTGGAAATGACCAGGTGAAGGTCTATTAGCTTGAGTTTAGGCCTTGGGATCTAACTTTGGCTTCCATGAGCCTGAATAATTTTCTACATATTCTGGATATTTGGCCATGCAGTAGATTGGTCTGAAGAGTAGCTTACGTGAGAATATAGACAATAACCCTAAAGAATAAGTTGCTACATACTTTTCTAACTCTTTCTTCAACAGAAAGCTTAACAAAATAAATGCTAAGCTGGTGATAGAAGTGGGAACAAATTTTACAGTAACTGTCATAATGAGGTTTCATTTGTGCTAAAAATCCAACCAATAAAGTCTTTCTTTGGAAACATGAAAGATCAAACCAAAAATAACTATAAGGTACCTCCCACTGGTATTTGATGAAGTCACATAATCACATTTCCTAATCCTTGTTCTCCTTACTTTATAAAGAGAAGAATAAAAAAGTAGCTCTGAATCCCCGAAGCAGGCTTGAAATGCCACATGGTTGGTAAGAACAACTTCCTGGCAAATGACTCCTGGTACAAATGAAAGCGAAAGAACAGAACCCCAAATGGAAGATATAATCAAATCACTAATGATTACTTGAAGGTGCAATTTTTATAGCAAACTTCAAGTTTTCTTTTTATTTTATTTTGATCAAAAGCCTTGACTAGGTTCGAACTACGTAGCAGTGCACTTAACCTACAACCAGGCCAAAACACGAAACACTTGATATGATGTTTTCCTGGCTGAAAAAGAAAATAGGTAGTTGCACAATAAATATGATAAAAATGAGTCATAAGGCTGAGATAAACTACAATATATGCTGTTTAGGGTTTATTAGGAACTCATGAACTAAGACACCGCAGGGTGAATTTATAGATGATTCAGACTTTCTCATAACCTAATAATTCCCTAATATGTTTTTATTAAGTCACCTGAATTTATTCAGCCTTTGTTATACCTAAGGTGTAACAAAATTCGGCTGCATTTACATGTTCTGCTCTTATCAAACACAGTTTTTTAAATAGCTGAAGGTTTTTTTAATGCTTTTATAACAGAATGTTGTCAGATTTATTTTATCAGTCAATACTGGTCAACATGACAGTAAGGAACTTATTTTCAAACAGTTGTTTTTTCATAAAGTCATCGGCATGTTTAAGCTCATGCCACAACATCACACACAGGATTCAAATCTGGACTTTGACTAGGCCATAACCCAAATGTAGCTCAATGTCAGTCGATCTCAATCACGATTTTCTGGTAGAGAGCAGAATTTATCATTGCTGTAGGATTTGTCATCCAGATCCTACAGCAACAAAGCAGACCCAGACCGTCACACTATCACCACCATTTATGATTATTGGTCTAATGTTCATTTTCAGAAAATTTTCTTTTAGTATTCCCAAACTGGATTTTGCCTCATCAATTCACAGAATAATTCTCCATGTTGACCCAATAAGACCAACGTTAATTGAGGCGAAGCCTCAAATGTTTAAATGTTGTTCTGGTTTTTTTTGTGACCTTCTGGTCAAGTTGTTAATGCCTTCATGAAATAATTGTGGTTGCTCAAAAACTCCAAGGAAGCTTTGGTATTAGCTTTCTTATCCTTCTTAGTCTGATCCACATGAATGGATACGCTGGTACTCATTTACCTTCTGGTACTTATTACTGAACGGCATGTTTGTCCAGTGAGAATGAAATGGTTGCAGTTGACGGGGAGTTTGCTGTAATTTTCTGCTCTATGGATGCAATTCGGAAACAGAAATAATTTTGTGGAAAGCTCAGAGTTTTTCCTTTGTTATTTTTTAAAGTACAACACAAACCGACTTTGTTACAGTCAGTCACAGGCTGATGCATGATGCAACTCTGGTCACCTGCGTGGCCTCTCTGTAGATAAAAGTTGAGTTTGCTGAGTATAGTCTGAGGTTTCCTCATTTCCCCTTTTTCGGGGCTTATCGTAGCTCGCAGATGCCGTTTCATAGAGAACAGCCAGAATGAAACCCCTCCCAGAGAACAACAAGATAACCTGCATGTCCACTAATGCCGAAGAACTGACCACCATGTTTTTTTGGCTTGTTTTTCAGTACAGTCTCATGTTCAACTTTATGACCAAACCTGACGTTATGTATTTCTGAGAAACCTCTATCTAACATGTATTATAACCAGAATTAGACAGCACAGAAAGTTAAAGGAACAATGTTAGGAAGTATCTTATATCAGTTGTATAAACCAGTAATGACCAATCATAGTCGAGAATGTCTCTCACCTTGTTAATCATGCCCCCTTATCTATAACCCTTTATTATCTATCTGCTTTAGCATTAGATCTCATCACACTGCACTAAGTCTATGTGTAAATGTGAGCCTTCTTTCGGCATTAACCCTTTAACTGCCATGTTAAGGTTAACATGGCAGTTAAAGGGTTAATGCTCTTGAGAACACCCTGCTGATTGATTATCAAGAAATTCTTCTTCGCAACTCTGCTCATTAAGGGGAGGAGAGGGCAAGAGCGGGAAAATAAATAAAGCGTCACTTGGGCTTGTCTTGCTCTTGTTCCAAAATAAATAGATCTGTGTGGCAGAGAGAACTGCTGTAACTTCCAACGGCTCGCTTTGCTTTGGTCAAAACAATCAGGACTTAAAGAAAGAAGTATCCGCCTGTCACCACACCAGCCAGCAATGGGACACACAAGTGAGAGTGAGCAGGTGATTTTTAAAAATCGCTGCTTGGTTTCACATCCTTCAGTCCCACTTCCTTTTCACAGATTTAGAAGACAGATTCAGACTCGGGTGAGAGCTCATAATTACTGTCCTTTATTTAAGGCTGTGGCCCTTGTCAGACAACCTCAATGCACTACAGAGAATAAAATATCTGTTGTTTTTAAAAGGGTCATGTAGTCCAACTTCCATGCGCCCTATGCAGCACACTGTGACTCTCTGTTTCTGCTATGTGTAAAGTTTGCACATGTTTAAGTGCATGAACAACAGTGTGAATGCAAGCCCTGTAACCCATATGTGCAAGGGGTGAGAGTTCAGCCCCTGCAGGGTTTGTTTTGGAATATATGACACTGCACAGCTGGCCCACTCATCTGTGCATATCTGACTATAAAATTTTACCGAGCGTCCGCACAGCCAGCTGCCTTTATCAGCGAGAGATGGAGTTATTCCCTCTCCGGACGGATGGACGCCTCAGCCCTAGATCTGCTGCTCCCTCTCTTAGTCTCCCAGTGGCCCTCATCAGGAACTGCTCTGCACAATCTGCTGCAAATGTAAAAAACAGTTTTCCTGGTATGGGAGCAGATGTAGAGCTGAACGCATTCAAACCAGAAAAAAGAAATCAGTAACAGATAACTCATTTTTACAAAAATACATGCATTTCAAGCAAGTTGCTGTAGGAGTTGTTCATTTTGCAGTACGGACAAGAAAACAAAACTCTGCCATTCGGGAGTATTTTCTCATGCAGCTACCGTGGAGAAAGAAAGGTATTTTTCAGGAGCAAAATTTCTAACTTGCTCTGCATTTACCTGAATTACACATATAAGACAATGTTAAGCTAAATGTAAACCCCACAGATACACATGGAAAATCAGATGACATCATAGTAGCTATATGTACCATCGATTGCGCCTAACCTGCATGTAAAGTTGGAGGAATATCCGTTGACAAGAGAGGATTTTATCAACAGCGGCTCATGATGCATTCAGGTACAGCTGCAACACTAGGATTTCGAAATATCAAAATAACTCCAAAATGTTTTACTCTCAGAAATGAGCACAAAAAAGTATAAACATTAACACTGACTGGTTTCAATTGGTTATATTGTTGTATTATCTATCTATCTAGACATTGGCTATGGTCTTTTATACTATTACATTAATTGAAAAAGTTCAACCAATTTCCACTCACTTCTTTACTTTCTACTTTTTTTAATTTTATATAAGAAGATAAGAAAATCAAATACCTCTAAGAAATTCCAAAAGATTATTTTGGCTGATTGTACTTCTACTACTTCTGTACTTCTATTTAATTTTTACATTCAGTGGTATCAGTAATTGTTCTATATTTTGATAAAGTAGAAAACATTCAAATGATTGCTGAAGATGAGGGGAGTGTTTTTATTTTATTTAGTAATAACAAAGTAAGAAAGGCTGCATCAAGACGAAGGGCACTTTTAAAAGAAAATTATATTTGTTCAAAGTTTTGGAAACTGTCTCACTTTTTTTGCAGGCCGTGCAGGACGGCCCAACACTTGTTCCTCCCTATTCTCCCCTGACACACAGATGACCCCAGACTCACAACATCCATCAGGTGATCATTACAAGTTTGAGGTCGTGACCTGTGTACTCCAATCACCACACCTCTGCACCAACCCGGTGTTGTACACAGGCCCTCAACTTCCCCTCACACTGGAAAAAAAAAAAGTCATCAGCTTCATAATGTTTCCCCTGGCACAAGCTCGTGGATAGAGATATGTAGAGATCCTACGTGACGGCAGGAAGCAGCCACAGGAAATGTAGATGCACTGCGTCTTCTCGAGTGCCACTTCAAGTTATTTATTTAGACAGATTTAACTTTTTTATGGGAATCCCCTTCCTTCCATCGTTTCTCCATTCCCAGATTCCTCGTCTGGGAGTTGGAGGTGGAAGATTGCCGTGTCATGTAGCTTGTTGAGGCTTCAGAGAGGGATCGCTTCCCCTCGCTTGGACCCCCACCATATCGCTCTCCTCCACCAAACAAAGACTCATGGATGGAATCCAATTAGTTAATCTCACTCTTGACACACTTGTGCTTGTTTGCAGCACAGATATGCCATTCCTTCACTGATCCTCTCTCATAACAAGCTGTCAGAGGAGAGAGAGGTGGAGAAAGTCAGTGCTGCTCTCAGTGATGCTATTGATTATGAGCATTAAACAGACAGAGAGACATCTGGCTTCCATTACGGACTGTGATGTGATGCAGGACTCCTCGGCAGCAGCAGAGGCTGCACGACCTACAGACACAAGCTCCACGGCCTGTAATTACTGCCTATGGGGAAAACCGAGGGATGTTATGTCACTGAACGCCAAAACAGGTTTATCGTGGATTTTCCGCCATTAAAGATCTTCACTGTCAGGTTTTTGTAATCTTTTCAAGTGGTGAATGAGTTAATCTTATGAAGCACAACTCTCAGTTGTTGCGTGAAAAAGCAACAAAGAGTGATTACTTCCAGCAATTATAGATCTATTGTTTGAAATCAGACCAGAGAGCACTAATGTTTACCAAAAACTAGATGATTAAGCTATTTAAAAGCAATACACTGAGGAAAGACAATATGGATTAAAAAAAGATTTGAAATAAAAACTTCCAAACATTATGGCAAAATGTTAATCAGCATTTTTAGCAAAAACAATATCAATTGCACACATTTTAAATTGCATTACCATCAATAATCAAATTTACTGCAAAATAATTACATGGGACATTAAATATGTTAATTTTTAAGGGTTCTATGCTGGCTGTGATTGCTGTAAAAATGCTGAATTACACAGAATTATTCCCAACTATTTGTTTCTTTTAGAAGGAAAAGATTTTATGCCAGTTATCCCATATACAGTTTGTTAATTAGGTCACTATTCTAAAGATTAAAATAGATTTTTTTTTTTAAAAATAAAACAGACACAGATTTATTTATTTATTAGTCACAGTTGATTCAAGAAAAGATTTCTAACTTGTTATAGGAATGGTTTTATTTAAAATTGACTAATACCTGAATGTAACATAGTTACTTGATTGTGCTTTAAAATGACTCTATGTGCCTGGAAAACTGGCAAACGCCGACATGCATCAAAGAAATAATGTTTGTTGGAAACAGGGAGATATTGCCTACCTTGATGCAAACTTTAAAAGTCATGCTTTTTTTTTTATCACCACTGATAATTTGCCTCTGTGGTAAATAACAGACACACTGGCCTCACCATAGATCACTTTTAAAGTTCTGTGCAGAGTACTGATTTACTAGGTCTCCAAGCTACAAACATTTCTACTGATTTATTTCTCCTCACCAAGTAAATGCCCATATAACGATTCATATTACAAATTCACATTTGAGCTGCTGTCACTACTTTTGTTGTGGGTGGCCATTGTGTTGTGCTGCAAGATTTGGTTTTCCCTACGTAACATCGTGACTCATCTGCAACTTTTGTGTGCGATGTTGGCAGCCTGAGGCTCACTTTTATAATTTTTTATGCGTTTTTATATTTTGAAATCAGCATAACTGTTGTCCGGTGGAGGCCCAAATGAAGTTGTAAAGGCTGCAAACGTTTTAATTTGAGAATATTAAGAAAACTAATTTACACCCAGATCATGTTGATGAAATTAGTCTATCTTCAAACTGTTTTGTGCACTAAATAGTTTTTAAGTGCATTTGAATATTTTCCAAACATTTACTAATTATTTTTACGATGAGTCAGAGTGATTTTCTTGAACCAGTCCCACTCGAAGCCTCTCACACTCCTGTTCTCTGCGTTTTGCAACACAATTAGTATATCTTTTAAAGACATCTAACCACTTAGTAAGAGTGACATTGTCATCTGGAGCCACAAAATGTCAAAAAAGTGAAATGCAATTTGCCACATTGTTCTCTTAAGTCGGAAGGTATCTCCCCCTCAGGACCAGTTACTCAGAACTTAACTAAAGCCTTTTCCTGCTGAATCACTTATCACTGTTGCAAGAAGATGGAGACTATTGATTTAACTGGTCTAAACATCAACAATGAATGATTCAAGGCCTCCCATCTTCGGATGCAGAGGTTTGTGTATTTTACTTAACGAGTGGTAGAGAAGGGGGAAAAAAATTGATTTATTTATTCTTTTTGAGAAAGATGCAAGCTGCTGGCTGCACGGCTGCATTGTTTTATTGCAATGACAACAAGACAAAGAGCTGTCGTGACTTTAATGTCCTTGTTTGGGGCTGCGGGGGCGCGTTGATGAGGTGGGAGTGGGTCGTGTCGTGGTAGTGAGAAACACTAACACCACTAAATCACCTTATAAGTTAAACACACACAAATAGACATATGTTATGACTGAGAGGGTGGAAGATAAGTTTGTGTTTCAGTGAACAAATGTGTTCCTGAGAGGCCCCGATTTAAGATGATAGCCTGCGTTTAGCATGAACATTTATCAAGGACTTTACTTTTATATTATATTATATTTGTCTTACTTTTATGTCTTTTCCACATCAAAATTTTTTTAGGTTTCTTTGCCATTTCAGCTCTTTTAAGCAGCAACTTGCAAAAGATGCCATAACATTTTGACACCTTACCGATAACTCCAAACATTTGCATTGAGGTTACATAGACCAACACACGTAGTTCATGACTGAAGAAACTGATAAATATCTGAACAGTGTGCCGTTTGTATGTAAAATCCCTATAAAATATAGTGAAGTTTTTCATTGTAAGATGACAAAATGTGAAAAAGTTCAAGGGATATGAATACCCCTGCAAGGCAACAAAGTTATTACAAGAGCAATGGCGTGCTGGGGTGAGTGTGTAAGTGTTCTCTCTGCACACGCTCTGTAGCATGACAGACAATAAAGTCAGACTGCAAAGCAATAACTTACTAATGCACTCCTCGGTCGGAGCTCCCTGGACTTGTCTGCAGCTGCTGATGGATGCTGACGGCTCCAGAGATGGACTGTTGCTGATAGGGAGTGACCGGAGAAGAGCCTGATTAAAAGTAGAGGGGCACGGGCGGAGGGTGATAACCCTGATCTGGCGGTGATGAATCCATCCTGGACAGGCTGCTGTCTCATTAGGGTCTAACCTCAGGCAGGCACTGTGTGTCCAAATAAACGCTGGAGCGATCCTGCTTTTATCAGCAGGATTATGCTTGTTTTCCTTTCCACAACTTTCCTTGTGTGGGCCCATACACGGCATGCTCCCCCCCAACCATCTCTGTCGGCCTCTGCAAACCGAAGGTGTGATTCACTGCCCCTGACTACACTGTGTTTACACAATCCCGGGTCTATCTTTTTGGATTAATGAGCCCAGCAGCACCATTAGACAACTATTTGCCTGACTAATCTGGGGCCAGCATGAAATAGCGAGAAAAAGTTGAAATAATCTGCCCCTTTATTTGCGATAACATAAACAGTGGAGTTGTTTTAAAGCATGCTAACATTGAATATTGGGTCAGGGGAGGGGGACAGAAAGAGGTAGTTTACATTCTCACTGGAGTAGTCTTGATAACAGGCCAGAGGGAATATAAGCCCCTTTAAATGTGTGCATTAGTGTAATTTATTGGGCTTCCCCTTTCAGCCCTGCTCTTGCTCCAGCGCCTTTTTTTATAAACAAAAGACAGGCCAAGGTTCCAGAATGGATGGGAGAGAAAAATCATTCATAGTTGATAATCACATAAAACAACAGCGTATTTGCTGCCTAATAAGCAGAAAATGTTCCATTTGGCCTCCTCCCTTCAATCAGGATTGGGTGACTCCTCCAAGAGGACCCAACGTGATTTAAACCCCCGTTTTGAGAAAGCTTTGGTTTTGGAGTGGGTACTATGAGATCCAGGGAGGTTGGGTTAAGGCCAGGGATTTCATAACTCTTGGTCTACGTCTGGAAGTCATCCACTCATTCTGATTTTTAACCAAGTTATGTCCGAGCAGAATGACCCTGGGAATTAATGAGGTTCTGGTTGTTGGTTCCAGCGCTGCGAGGTCAAGTAAATCATGCTTTAGGGCTCCGGTCCTCCCTTCGCTGCTTCTTCGCTCTTCCCAGCTCTGCATCCTGTGATAACGGAAAGACAAGACGGCCTGAGAAATACCAGCTCATCGTCACTCGTGTCCATCTGAAAAAACATATTTCAGGACAGAAGTGCCAACCAGCCGTAAAGTCAGTTTTTAGTGGAGACTAGAAGCTGATGAGTTGGAGCAGAGGCTCTTGGAAGATTGCTGGTGCAGTTTTTCACTTTTCATGTCACAGCTCCATTCTTTTTCTCACTCAAATTTCTGTAGTTTAATTCGCTTTTATCAGACAGATTAACTTTTCTATATTTTCTACTCTTTGTAGGAACTTGGCATTCAGCTCCATTGAGCAGTATTTTAAAAATCGAAGCCATTTTACTTTTTAAAGTATTTTAATATGTCTTTACTTGATTTAGCAGAGCCACTTCCCTTTGAATAAAATGTGCCATGGAGGACATTAACACGGGGGAAAAGCTGACTTCATTTGACATAATACCGTGAAACCTAATAGAGTAACACCTCAGTAACGAGCGTTGCAAATCAGTCATCTCTTTTAAAGCAGAAAAATAATTTGTCTTTTCATTTAGTAGCTGTTAAAATGCCATAATTTTTACACATGTGTTTAGTGTTTCATTTTTAAGAGGGAAAAGGGTGACAACATTTTCAAACATGCATGAAACTGGAGCGCAGTTCAGCGCTCATGGAACACAGCGGAGAAAGGCTGCCAAGTCTTGCTCAGCTGTGTTTTCTGTCCTACTGTTAGCAACAGGCAGCATTTATCACCTAATTAATTCCCCTGTCTGTGTAAAAAAAAAAAATAGAGATTTTCCTTTTGCTCATACAGCCTGATTTCTTTTTTCTTACAGAGGCTGTTTACAGAGCTGATCTAAATGCAAACTTGACAAGATGCCTTCTGCATCTGCCAACAGGATAGTGTGTTTGTGGCGTCTTGTGGCTGGGAGCAATCTTATCCTCATGAACTCAAAAGTAAAGAGAAATAATGCTAAATATTGTCGTTACTTGTGGATGTAATGGGGCAGTGGTCAATTCAAAGATCAGGAAATGCTCCAAAAAATGTGATTTGAAAAGAAAACTATGACTCTGCCTCTGAGTAAGATACTTTACTCTCAACTAGTGCTGGAAAACGTATCATAATTTAAGCCTTTCAAATCAGTCAACCTTTTCTGTTTTATTCATAATTTCCTCTCAAGCTGTTGTACCCATTTTCCCCGTCACGCCACTCTATTGCATTTTATTTTTAAGTAATTTTGAGGCACAATGGAGAAACCTGAAACTGCTGTTGGGCACGATACTTAGCAGGTTGTTGCTAGGTAACCATAAAGTGAATGAGTGAGTTGCTAGGCAACCACAGAATGAATTAACTGAGGACACCAACCTAGCATAGCTAGCTGTGAAAGGTTGAGCAGATAAAGTCTTTCCTCTGCCCCCAAAATGCTGTGCGGTTCTGAATCAGTTAAGTGAAATTATCGAACATTTTATTGGATGTATTTTCCTCTTGATATTGATCACGTATCTACCACAATGTAATATTATTATTGATTTATTGCTCAGCTCTAATCTAAACTGACTTGTGGTTTTGCCACTAGAGCTTTTCCAAAAAAAAGTTTAATTCTTCATGTTTTAAAGGTATCACTTCCCTTCCCTGACAAACAATCTCAACAGTTAAGCAGATAAATATAACTTATTTACTTTGTAATACAGACTTAGACTGTATAGTGCTTTACACACTCTGAATTTTTTTATATTCTGGCCCTTTACAACCACAGGCTTCAGTGGTTGTAATTCACAATAAAAAAAAACAAAAATCTATATTTTCATAGTTAGTCTGTTGAAAAAAAATGCCAAAAATCATATTTCCTACAGGGTTTCTTACACGGTTCTTCATTTGACATCCAGTATCCCCTAAATACCTTGATCAAACTTTATTTGTTTTTGTTCTAAAGCCTTGTTAAAGATAAGACTGATGACACAATCTAAATTATATTTTAAAAGCTTCAGGAAAATCTCGCACAAAGTCAAAGACAATGTTTTACAGTTATTTTCAAAGGCAAAGAAGTCCTCCTTGTGTCAAGAACATTAAATATCAGGTGTAAATTCAGTGGCACTTTAAGTTTATCACGAGAATCACTGCTACAGTTTCAGACGGAGAAAGAAAACTCCCATCTTGACCATTTTAGAGGCAAAATTTATGCACAAATTCTTTTCTCTGCCTATTACTTCACCTTTGTTTATAGGATTATTCTTCCAGTAACTGTTAACCTAATATATAAATTAGACCAGGGCGAGAACTCAGAATAAATCTGATCTGTCTGCGATTATGGCCTTTGCATACTTGAGGGTCTGCTAAAACAAACGAAGCACTGATGTCAGAAGTCCGAGCTGAGGAGAAACAGCCTCCACAATCTTGGCTGATGGTTCCAGACAAGCACCTTGATGGGTGTAATTACTGTCATGTCCCAGAAGAGATGAGAGACACCAGAGGTCCAAATAAAACCTAAAACGGTTTTGATATGATGGATTTCTCTTGCTAATGTTTAAAAATTCCTCGAGCTGTCTGTCTGCAGTCTGGAAGATGCATTTAACTCTTCGGCCTTTGTATCGGCAAGCAAAACTTTAAAACGGCTTAAATCAAGATTCAAAGTTTGCGAGAGGCCACAACAGCTGCCTGTTTGATTCTTCAGCTAGAACACAGACTGGTTTCAGTAAATGTCAGCTATGTGTTTACATTCTGCCTAATGCACTCAGATGACACTGAATCTAAACACATTCACACAGAGACTCTCTGCTGCTTCGCTTTACTGGCACAAATAGGTCCATCTTTATGAGGTCAGCTGTCTGTATGAAGGAGTTTCTCACTGGTTAGCATATATAAGCACTCACTGAATGAGTCAACACAGATCTGGATTATGTTGAGTTTTAGTGGAAGGAATTTTTATTGTTTAAGTGTTTAACTGTGGCGGTTTGAGGAAAAAGCGTGGAAAAAGTAAAAGTACACCAGGATCCAGGGGCAAAGCTTATCTTGAATTAGGTGAATATGTTTAATTAAGAAATTAAAATACATTGTGGGAAAAAAACAAGTAAAGTTGAAAATGTCTGTGTGTCTGCAACAAGAATTGTAATCTGTCAAAATGACAGATAGCCTTCAGATTTTTTCTACACATAAAAAAAAAACTTGTCAAAGACAGAAAACATTTGGCTATATAATATTTGATGGTGCAATGAAGGATTTTACATTAAATCAAGAAAATGATGGACAATCCCGACTGTCATCTTCATGAGCCTGTCATAGAAAAATAAAGAATGTCTCTCTAATCCTTTTAAACCTTGTGTTTACATTATACACATATTTTTAAAAAAGCATAAATACCATAAAGAGAAAAGACTGAAATGAGTTCTCACCTCAGTTTCCCCTCTTTAGCAGCTCTAATGCTGCAATAACACAAAAGTGTCAAAACATGACAGCACTAAAAAGAAAGGGCTAAACTGTATTTTCAGCTTGTCAAAGCTAGTTGAACTGTAAAACAATTACAAAATGTCAGAAACACATCTGGCATAAGTGTTGTAGTGAAAGTGACTTTCACAATCCCTGGAATACCAGATGGATAAGGCAGATAATCTACTCATCATAACTTAAAAAGAGGAGAGAGAGGAGTCCCATCAGCCTGGTTTAAACCACAGGTATGATTTATGGAGCAGAAGCTGGTTGACTGCATAAAATTAATAATAGGAAATGCAAAAGTAGTCGACTGACTTGTCCAAAATACACTTTCTCTGGCTTTTCAGACCCCTGGAAAACCTGGGTGGCCGTAACCGGGCTTCCTCTGGTTTCTGATGTCAATGTCATTGCTGGTAGCTGGTATGACAGGAGCTTTACCACAAGTGTGGTTTGGGTCAAACAACCGGACCAATCTGTGATAGCAGAGACAGCTCCATGTTTTTATTCTGAGAACAATTTTACTCTGCTTTTATTCTTGGTATTTTTATCCCACAGTGGCGTCGGCCGCTGCAGAGAGGGAAAGAATGAAGGGAAGGATGAAACTTTTCAAATTCGATTGTTTTTAAGTACTTCACTTTTCCAGAAATCAAAAACCACACGGTGTATTATGGTTAGTGGATGTTTTGAATTACTTCAGCTACTTAATGGTTCCTCCTTATCCAGCCCACAGAATTGTTTCATAGTGGTTTTAAAACTTTGCTCAAGTCATTGGGTTGGCTGTTGGGCAATTGGCTCTATAAACCTTTTTGTTAGAACTTGTAGGTTATTGATAAAATTGTAAAGCTTCTAAGTGTAACATAACTATATATAAAAGATTGGTTGGTAATAAACTCAAAGTATCCTGAAAATTAAACTTTCCTTTCCATGCTTTTGTTGCAAGTGCAATTTAAGTGAAGCCAAACCTGCTGATCAGAGTCTCCTATCTTTTTTTCATGTTGGCACCCTTTATAAACTCTTGTTTTCTGACATAACAGACGCTCTGAGGTCCATTTCCCTATTCAGTCTACTGAAACAGGCGAGTGGAGATGTGTGGAACATTTTGTAAATCTTGTGTCACCAAATCCGCCGCAAGCAGGATGAATGCGTTTTTTTTCGCCAGCAGGATATCCCTTCAGACATGCTCAGTGTACATCGGTGATGCGGATAACAGAGGGGGCATTATTTTAGCTCGGCAGCCCAGTGAAGGTGATAAAAAGCTCCCAGATTCTCCCACAGGGGTGTAGGCAAACACACGCCCAATCATGTTGATGCAACACTTCTTCTCGCCAACTGCAAGAGGCTTCTCTGGCATTAAATTGTGATCTAGTGCAATGACCAGCCAAACTAGAGGGTAAAGGAAAAAGATTTCTTTGGACCCAGCAATCGGTATAGATCAATTTATAATACTAAAAATGTAAATAATTTGGAAGATAAAAGCATGCATTTCAAGATTTAAGATATAGCCCAATTCAGATTAAATTTTAAAATGAAATACTAACTTTTTAACAGAAAGTAGGCTCAAGACAAGGAGCACTTTGCTTCAAATGCATTGGTAATATGGCAAACTGCCCAGGGTAACAGAGGCCTATTGGGTGGCAGGAGTGGTTGAACACAAAATATATTCCAGCTGTGCCCTAAACTCATTTTCTATTGCTCATACACACAATCTATTGCAACCTGTAAAAAATGTGCAATGTAAGAAACTATAGTTAGCCAACGACACTGCAGTTAGCATCTAATTCATAGCTTCCTATTCTATGCTAAGTTAAAGCCATGGTTTATTATGAGATCTGGACAAAACACTAAAAATGTTTCAAAATATAGCAGAACTCATGGTATACGATATAATGATATAATGCACCTCGGCACTTATCTCAAAACATTATTTGAAGTTATGACAAATGAGCGGTCCAAAAGAGTCTTGGTTATACGCCGTTATTGGATTCTAAATAAACAACTTGTTGTCTATAAGATCAGAAACTGTGCATCATTCTCATGTGTCAGTGTGGGCGGTGAAAGTCGGAACATTTCAGAAATGCTAACGTGCCACTGGCAACAAGACAAGCTCCATTGTCTGTCGTGCTTGGTGATTAAAATGAATGATTCCTGTTATGACTGTCCGACCCGTTTACTTCCCGTCTCTCCACTAACAACACTGAAAACTTTGACAGAGAGGAGACTTTCTCAGTGTTGGATGAGTTCAGTTGTGCAAGAGACAAAGTCAGCTTTTTTTTTTTATTAGTTTGTGTTAAATATTGTACCTTTTTAGGACCTGTTACGGTGTGAGTTGTCATTCCTCTTCAAACCTGCCCGCTAGAAGCATTTTATGATTTTGTTTGGATGTTATTGTGGTTTGGTTCATTTGAAAGCTGCTTAAGTACTTGCAGCTATAAATGATCTGTATTGTTATCCAAGAAATAAACACAAGCATCACATAGGCAGCAGTGGTGTAGTTGTTTTGTGTTCTTAGAAAAAAAAAAAAACAGTTAAACAAGTGCCATCATTATCATGGAAAGGTGTTTCATAACACTGGTCACTGTTAGCCAGCCACCATTCCTAAGCACATTGCATTATGTGAGTCCTCACTGTGTCAGCTCCCTGTATCTTTACCTGTAAACTGCTATGAGGATTTTGTTTACTCATTGAGGTTCTTTACCAGCCTGAATGAAACTTGAAACTGGTGCAGTTTCTGGCTATTTAAAGTAAGTTACTGTAGAAACAGCACAGTTAATATGCTAACATTTCACAAACAGGACCTCTCTTTTATTCCCAAAACTCACATCACTTGTTTCATAAAACTGCTCCTGATTTTACTGAAGGCGGTGGAACATGAGACTTCTTTATAGCTCTGAAATCATTTCACAAGCTCTGGTTAGTTCTGGCATAATATCATGAAGCGGGGCTCTGAATAAGGACCATGTAAAAAATCTGCAAAACATTGATTTTGCCTGTGGAATTTGAAATTGTGTTCCAATCATTAAAAAATGAGCATGTTATTAATACTGTTCACTGTCTCAAATAATTTTGAGACTTTATGTTCTTTGAAAAAGGTGTTTGTTGGCTCACTTTGATCTGAGTGAATGTAATCCAAACACCTTATCGTTACAGTGACGGTAGTTGTGTCTATGCGGGTCCCTGAAGAGCTGTGTGACTTTAAATATAAAAATAAATATTTAAAAGTGACCTGATATGCTCAGCATGGCCCATAGGATATTTGTATGTGCTAAGCTAAATATGTTCATTACCTTTTTTGCACTAGATTATTCTGAGATATTGAGATTTTTTTATCTGCCTATTTCAAACTCCTTTCAGAACAAGCTACCTTGGGGTGTCTTGTCACTTTAAATTCAAAGAAGCTACTGCTGGCCACGACTCCAAACTCAACATTTATACTCGCACATTCAAACAGATGCACGATTATACAACCATACATTTTTGAAAAGCAGAAGTGGAGCCTTCTGCACAACCAGCAAGAATGCCAACAGTTGGTTTCTGCATGGTAAGTCAACAACAAAACACATCTTTTCCAGCAGCCGTTGTACAGCACATACAGCAGTAAAACCAGCTGACCAAATTTTTTGGAAATTGAGTTGCTTCATTGGGGTTGCTAGGTAACAGGCTGGGCTTCACTGGGGTTGCCAGGTGAGGGGCAGTGTCTGCTGATTTGTGACGTTACATTCCACAGGTTTTTTTTGTTGTTGTTTTTGTGGGCTCTAGTGTCCCTTCTTTGACAGTAGGCTGACAGGAAGGGGGTAATGAGAGAGGGGAAGACATGCGGCAAATATCGTCGGGTCTGGGAGTCGAACCCGCGACGGCCGCGTCGAGGACTCAAGGCCTCCAAATGTGGGTCGCGTTAACCCCTACGCCACCACTGCACGCCCCATTTCACAGGTTTTTGAAACAGTTCATTTTCCAAGCAACAAAAAACATGTACATGTTGCCAAAAACCAGCTGGGTAGTTCTTTTAAGTGCTTTGGCTGTTTATAGAGGCAGTAGAGACTCAAATGGAAGTACAAAAACATGTAAAATGTGAAAAAAAATTGGCCTTTTTTATCTTAAAGACGAACAAAGACAAAAAGTCTCTTTTTAACAATTATTTCATAATGAAACTTTTTAAAATTAAAATTCACAAAAAAAATTTTTTACTTATAGATTAGGTGTTTTTCAGTTGTCAAACAGTCTCAAGCAAGACCAAAATAAACCAAAAGAATCATGTTATAGGTATTTTTCTGTTAATTTTGTTATTAAATATAACTTATTTCACAGAAGTTCAAATTCCAAAAAGTGAAGGATGTTTATACTGTTATATACAGTGGTTTTTTTTTTTTTTTCTTTCTAATGACTTTAAGGTTGATGAACATGACTCATAAATAGCTTGGTGTCAACTGTGGCACATCTACAGAGTTACGCAAATACCAAAACTGTAAGTGACAGATAAGCTGTCCTAGAACAGTAGGGGTGTATACGTGTGTGTGTGTTAGACTTTCACTGAAAAGGGAAATGAGGTTGTCATAATATATTAAGTTTTAAGCAATGCCCTTCTTGAAATAGTAAGCAATTTTTTTTTAGCAAATTTGCAACTTCATAAGACCTCTTACTGTCTTCTGTTGCACTGATAGCTAACAGAGGCAGCATGTCAAATTAGCTATTAGGGCCCTTTTAGACTTTGTATAAACAAAAATGTTTCTTTGTTCAAGATCAAGAAACAGCAACTTATGTGGAATGATTCTATCCTAATTTTGGTAACCAGCAATTGTGTATCAAAATCAGTTGGGCGTTTAAACAATGAAGTATATTGTTTCAGTATTCCATCCTAAAATATTCCTGGTAATGTTGATTTCAGGTGCAGAACGTGTGGAGAACGGGTGGAAATGAAGTGAGGAGGAAGATATATGAGCAGTTCTGTGGTAAGAAGAAGAGGCCTGGCTCTTTGGCACACACTTGGTACACCCCACTGATGCTCAGCCAGCAGCAGACCCACTCCGAGCCAAATTTATGGGTAGACATTTAGCTCGTCTCTGCCACTCTACAGGGCAGAAAGAATAACATTGGGCCTCTTCGGGACTGCTGATAGTTCCCCTCAAAATATCCAGCCTGGCTGCACATCACAGGCGGAGCTGAGGGTTAGCTAAAAAAAAAAAAAAAGCCTGAAAACTCTCCTCTTCAAAGTCATGTGGGCCAACATTTACTTTTAACGTCAGTTTTAAAGAGTTTTCAGCTTGGTTGCTATGGTTATGTCATGCTTATTCCTCAAAATAATTGTCACAGGTTTCTTCTTTCCATCAACGTCTGCAGAACAAGCGTAACGCTTCCATAAGAGCTTATTAAACTTTTGTCAATCTTTCTTTGTCTCACTTTGGCAGCCTGCGATGGTGATGATATTAAAACAGGAAACAGTCTCAATGTGTCATTATCAGAATGGGGAAGTAAAGATGCTGCGGTATCAATATAGTTTTCTGAAGAAATTATGAGTTATAACCAACTAATGACCTTAAAAGTGATCCTGTTTAAGCACTCACTCCGGAAGGTACTGAGGATGAAGAAAAACTTTAAAAATTGTGAAACCCAGCTAGTCACGGACTACCGTTTTCCTCTGCAATAGGCATGTTTTTTTTTTATTATTTGGTGTGAAATTGCATATAGTGTAAAAATGGGGAAGTGCCGTTTTTATTTTCCTGTTACATGAATCTTGGAACAGGCTGCCTTCCAGCTGCTCCTGCAGCGCAACCCCGAAAGTAGTTTCACTTCTCTTTGGCTCAAGTTTTTTCGTTTAAGTTGCAAAATACCTACTGAGCTCGTTGAAACAATCACTTTCTCCCAAACCACACGTTACTCTTCCTGGACTTCAAATCACAGACAATAGATATCTGGCTCTGTTACATGCAGAGAACTTACTGCAGTGGCTGCACTTTTATTAAACCGGTGTTTATACAGGGTTTTACCATGTAATTACCTGTAAATGCCGAAGTGGAAATCCTCAATTACTGTCACTGTACCTCGAATGCATAAAGGGGAAACAGTTTTGCAAAGCAGTTACCGGTACTTGTTTCCATTCACCAGAATGAACAATTATTGTGTTGGTTTGTAATGTCTATCCTGAGATTTTCGTGAGTTGGTGTTTTTCCTTTCACCCATGATGGATATTGCCAATCAAACTAACTATCTAGATAATTCCTACATTTTCTGTTAATTGTCCTGCCCTTAGGCATGTTTGCTTAGCCATGTAAAGTGCTTGTTGGATTGTCTAGCAGAGTTTAAATCCCTTTTCTCGCACCATAATCTCTTTGGATTCAAAGGAGTTAGATCTGACCATTTCTGTAACTTTCCGACAATTAAGTGCTCTTTAACTGCCAGGATGGATGAATCTGAAGTTATTCTGATGAAAGCAGACATAAAAATGTCTGCCTGTAAAGGATGTTTTCTCATCCAGAACTCAGGGTCAGACCTTAAAAGAACAAGCTCAATTTGACCTACTAAATAAAGTAGCAAAAATTATGCTAGTTTGCTTAACATCATGTTTGTCTCTTCTTAACAGAGATTTATAGGGACTTTTAAAACTTTAAAAACAGTTCTGCAGTGCATTGACAGGTTTGGTGCTATGACTCAAACTGAGCTTCCTGTTTTGCAGCCTCATTGTTTCAGGTGTTATTAGTGTTTAAGTAGTCGTGCAGCTGTTCAAAAAAAAGTTTACATCAACTGGTTTTAACTAGTTTGTTTCACTCATTGAATGAAGGCCAGTTAATTTCATGCCCTATTAGTTAGTTATCCTTCAAGGCTCTTTCTCTATCAGTTCAGATGGAAAACTTTCAAATCTTGCCACAGATTTTCAGAAGGATTTAGATCTGGACTTACTGAAGTAATCAAGCAGATGAATATACACTGATCTAAACTATTCCACTGCTGAGCTGGCTGTATGTTTAGGGTTGTTGCCCTCCTGAGAGTTGAACCTTTCAGGAGGGCACTAAACTTGTCTCAGGTTTAGTGCAACCTTAAACAGCTTCTCTTTCTGAATTGCCTTCTATTTAGCTCCAATCATCTTTCCAACAACTATTACTAGCTTCCCGGTTTCTGCTTAAGTAAAGCATTCCAGAAGAATTATGCTGCCGCCACTATGTTTTATCGTGCTGATGATGTGTTCAGGCACATGTGCAGGTTGAGCTTTCGTCCGTGCAATGCTTTCCATGGAGGCCAGAAGGTTTAATTTTTAACAGAGCACCAGTTGCATCTTTGTTGTATGCCGTATATTACTTTCAAGAATGGTTTCCTATTGCCACTTCTTCACAAAGGAAAAAGTAATAGATTTGCAGCTCTGCAGCTCCTCCAGAGTTAGCATATGCGCTTGGAAGAGTCCTGAGATGTTCAAATCCTTGGATATTGATTCATAAATTAACCTTGATAAAAAAAAAAAATGTCTGCAAAACTGCATACATTCTGTGTAATGGTTCTTGTTCACAAATGTTTTAATACTCCCCAAATGCCTGTATTCATGGCTAAATTACCGACAGATTAATCATTTACTAAGTAGGTGATGGCTCAACGCATGAAGTTACACAATTTATTTACAGGTGTCACAGTGAAGTTTGTTTGAAACTTAAATTTGTAGCAAAGCAACATGTTATAACATTCAAGGGTCACGAATGTTATCTGGAACATACATTGTGGTTTATGACAATATTTTAGTTAATATACCACCTTTTCACTTTGTCAACTCTCACAAACAGTCATATTAATATATGAGCAAGTTTTTAAGTAAAACACATGAAGTTCAGTTGAAGTGTTGTTCAAGAACAGATGTCAAGTTGCACAATGCCCTTCATTTTTTTTCTATGCCAGCAGTTTTGAAAATAGTGGACGATTAAGCAAAATGCTCACACGGAAGACCAATAATGATCTTGGTTTTACTGTATAGGTTTAAGACGTTTGAGCTTCCTTTTTATTTGTGTTTGTGGTAAAAGCATCTGTGCCAAAAAAAAAAGTGGGAAAAAAATGTTTAGAAATTTTTGTGTCTCCCTCTTACTCCAAACAGCATATTTATCATTGCCACAGAAAACATCTTAATTTGTAGTCCAGCTGTTTCCTTATATGATGTGTTGAAACACTCAATCAGAAAAAAATGGCCTTGTGTCTCCAACTCATAATAAGGCCCCATTCACAGGAAACCGTCCTCTGTGGCCAAGCGATCCTGAATGAAGTAGCAGCGAACCTCAGCTGCTCTAATTTGTAAACTAACCGAGAGAAAAGGCGAGTGTGTGTGTGGCGCAGCATGCAGTGGTGAAGGCGGCGGGCAGGGGAGGGGCAGCCGGGCAAGAAACACCATATGGTCCTGATTGACGATGATTGAGTTAAGTGCAGTAGCAGGGAGAGAAACACTCTCCAGTCACTGAGAAATTTGTGTGCACTGAAGCGTTTGATAGAGAGGCACAGAGATATTTCTGAAGCTTAAATAGGCAAGACAAATCAATTTTCGATGAACGCTAACTCCAAACACGGGGAATCTTTTTAGCATATCTTAGTAAAAGATGAGTTACTTTTATATTACTTCCACAAAAACGAGATGCATTCTAGCAGGCCATGAGATCTGTTTTTGATGTGAAAGAGAAAGTCTGTCCAAACATTAAACCTTGAAGTTCTCCAAAAGGCTGGCCTGTGACATGATGGCCTCTAGTGGAGCACCGCGATTGACACAGACAGCTCAATCATTTCCTTATAGGCATGTTCTGCCAAGCGCAGCTGGGTTTGACATTAACACCAGACTCTGACTGACAGAGGCCCTGGCCTTGGGCCGGGCTCTTGGGGCCCCCACAGTACATTCAGCTCTCCTTTTAGCCTGTTGATTTACTGTCCCTGGTGGCCGCTCGTTGATCCATTTCCCCTCTCAGTTTGCTCACAGGGCACCCCGAAAACCGTCCTCCAGCAATATATTTGCTTTATGATTTCCTGAGGAGCCGATGAAGAAAAACAAGTCCCCGCTCGCTGCACCTGTTCCAGTTAATGTGCGGTGGACCCGGCGGCCTCCTCTGGTCCCACCGGCTGGGGAAAAGGGCCGCTGTGTCACAGGCTCCATGTGGATCTTCCATTTCCCCCCAGCAATCCCAGTCGGGACCCAGCAGCGTGAGGAACAAAGAGATGCATGCAGGATTATATGAGCGTCAGTTTAACACACACGGGTCATTTGGGTCTCACATAGTCTTGCTGCGTGTGCATTATTAACACGTGTGTGGGTGTTTATGTAGCTCAGCGCCCAACGTGAAGCTGACATTAATAAGGGAACGGGGTGGGAAGTTGGTTACATCATTTTGGACGACATGCAGATGTGGCTGAATGGAGGGTCTTTTTATTATGACCTGCACAGTTTGGCATTTACATCTTCCAATACAGAGAAAACTGACTATAAAATTACTGGATTTATTTGCCGGAAAATGAGTTTATAATGAAAAAGCTGCCTGTTAGCGTTGAAATTTGATTTTGTAAGTGGTGTAAGTCAGGACAGCATCTTGTGTAACTATGAAGCTCGTCTTTAATATTTACCTAGTCCATTTTGTAATATAAATGTTTTTCAAAGTAATAAAATATGCTTGAGACTTGTTTAATGTGCTCCTAATTATAAAGTCAGTAGCATAAAGTCGTGAAAAACTACTTTTAATTTTCTTCCAGGTGCCAGACTTTCCCTGTAATCCCTTAAAGTTCTGCCAAACGGTTGTAGTTCAGGCTTTCTGGAGCTCGATCAACTTTTTGTTTAGCTATTAAACTCTGATTTATGACATATGGAAGAAAAATTATACACACAAGAGACGAGCCACAGCACACAGCTACTCATTCTTTATATGAAAAATAAGAGTGATAATACAATTAAGGTAATTTTCAGAGCTTTCAGCTAAAAATGAGGCAAATAACCAATAAAGGATGATGTGTCTCTTAGACTTTATGCTTTGTCCTCTATATATTTATTTCCAGTTTTCAAAAGATATAATATTTAGAAACGCTAATAATGTAACAAACTGATGGTTGAAATGTACATTTATAAGAGTTTGTAAATGAAAAGTTACCAAAATTATCCTAAGCTTTGTTTGGAATAAAGAGATATTTATTCACCATGAAACAAATTGAAATAGCAAAAAGAGTCACACACAATTACATATCTAAAATTTAAATGGGTTTTGACAGCGATGATTGTTTTAAAATTATTTTCTAATGGTGTGGGGATAAAAATGATTAAAAAAAGAAGGAAAGGCACCAACTGTGTGGTATTAATCTACTCTGAACAGCACAAATGAAATGAAAATGTTGCCTTGCCTCAAGGCACACCGCATCCTCACTCAGTCATCTGTCTGCCTCCATAGCAATCTCTGTTATACCATGTAATTGCTTCAGGAATGTCTTTAAAGGTTAACAGGTGGCTTGTGGCAGAATGTATTGATAAAACTACACATTAAGAAACTGTTAAAATATGAATATTAGCTATATCTTTACTCAACTAGTACTTCCTGTAAAGAAATACTGCGGACCATCATTTCATTTCGATGTAATTTGGCAGTACACAGAAAAAACTGCTTTGATTTGATTGATAAAATAATACTGAAGCACACAGCTGTTATTTTGAAGACTCTATTTCTAGAGTCTAGTGGGCCAAATAAAAACTTCTGGTGTGCCGGACTTGGCCTGCGGACCTTGAGTTTGACACGTGTTCTAAAGGCAATTATCTGATTTGATTTAGTTAAGCAGATTATTTTGAATAATTTTTTGTCCCCCTGACTTTTCCAAAGAAAACTAACATTTCAGGAAATAAATTACCTATGGCATTCAAAGTGTTTGAAATTGTTGAAATTGTGATTGAATGTGTTTTATTTTATAATTGGAGAGCTGAAGGAAAAAATTCACCTTGGAGGACAAAGTGTTCAATTCTTGGAGATCAACTTTAATCTTGTCATGCTTTCTTAGCTTCTGAAAGCACACACAGAAAATGTTTTATTTGACAATTATGGGGCTAGTGTCTTGGTGATTGAGCAGAGAACAGCTCTCACTTCCTCTCCGTAAGCCTCTGAACACGGTCAATATCGCTTATATTCCATCTGAAAGCTGTCAACTGCCCTGCTGGTCCAGTTCTTCCTGTTTCCTTGGAAGTGGCCCAGTGGCTTTTAGGTCAAGAAGAGAGGTGAGCAGAGTTATGAGGGGAAGCACGCATGTGGCAGTGTCTGTTTTTCTCAGTCATGTGTGTTTAAGTAGTAACCTGACAGAGTAAATGTATTCCAGGGTGCCTTTTTTCCATCTTAACTCAAGTTGTCTTCCTTATGGCAGATGCATTGGAGCTCACCCTTGCGTGTAGTTGCTGAGTGTGTGTGAGTCCTTGGGTTTTTTCTCATGTTGTTTTTCCCCCCCTTATTTTCCTCCAGGTTTAAACAGCGTGTTAACCACCAGATCCCACTGCTATCAATCTAAATGGAGGTGGGTCAATATAAGCGCACACATGTGTAGGCTCCTTCTCCAAGCTGCGGTTTAAGAATAATTCCCCCTGCAAAAAAACAGAGAGAGGAAAAATATTCTGGCCCCATTTACAAAATAGGTGCTCAGAAAACACTCGAGCCAGCCCTGAGTGGTAGCTACTTCCTCAGCTTTTCCACTTCATTGATGGTTATGTGAGCTAAAACAACGAGCTTAATGGAGACTCCGGGCCCTCTGGGGACTAATCATAGCCACGTGACTTCCTCCGGGGCTTCCATGAAAATAACTCTATTACAATGGCCTGTGATATTAATATCGGCTTTGGGAAAGTCATGCTCAGGATCCGCAGGGAGGCCTCCCTATGAGCAAACAAAGAGGAATGCGCGGCATTCGAGGAGCTGCAGCCACGAAAGAGAAAAGGAGCAGAGCGTAAAAGAAAGGAGGAAAGTAGTGAGCCGTTTGTGTTGAGTGATCGCATGCTGCACAGTCACAATATTCTCCATTAGACGCACCAGTATGTTGCTCTAAACTGAGAAGTTTCTGTATTGTGGACGTACGCACTTCAAAATGTAATAGACAAGTGGATTTACATTAGAAAGTTAGATAACTATGGATCTGTATGCCCACAGTCGCCACATGCTTGCTGTTTGTTACTTCTGCTAAATATAATTATATGTTCAACTAAATTCCAATATAATGTAATTCAGCTTGACTAGCCATTAATTATTGGCCATTTACTAGAATTAATTAAACAATCACGGTGGCATGAACAAAGAACAAAAGGAAAATATAAGACAAATTTGACTTTGATGTGGCATTTTTATCTGGTTGCAAATCATTGACACCAGATTAATTGTATATTTGACTATTGATAAGTGGTAAATGTCTGCTGCAGGTTGATAATGTAAACATATAATGAGCTTATAAATTATTGCCATTGTGTCTTTATATTTTCTTTGTTTTATTGAACGTTGGGGCCTAACTTAGAAAACAATATCTAACAGTCTCAACATCGTCTGAGCAAATGTCCTGGAATTCATTTTCATAGCTGATTGTTTACATTCTCTATGCTAGTATTTATATCATAAATAATAATCATATCATAATAATATGCTTTATGGAGTTTATTAGTATTGAAAGAAACTTATCAACATGTTCTTTTTTATTATGTTCAGACGACATTTTGGCTGCGTGATGCCCATCATGTGAAGATGCTCGTTTCTAGATGAATTTGTTTATGTAATTGAACTTTAAATATTTCTGTATTTCTTTTACGAGTCTCCATTACCATTCACTGTATTTGTTCTGTGGGGCCTATTCAGTCATAGCTGTGTGTACATCAGTTGTGAATGTGATATATTTATTCTTCTCTGCATCCTCTTATTTAAAAAATACACATATGTTAGCTTTTTGTGGCAGCTGAATCGTTTTTGCTATTCATTACGAGTAAACTGAGATTCACAGCATCACAAACCAACCACTTCTTCCTCCAGTCCCTCATGCTGCTGGAGATTTATTGGATGAACTAACACTGGCTTCACTGTTACCTCTGGTTTAATGAATATTTATATTGCTTTAACAGCACCTCCTACACTCCTGTAAAGGTCATAGCTTGGCCTTCGTATCTGTAGGAATTAAGGAATTCGAAAGTTTTCATAAAGGACTTTTTTTTTTTCTTACACTGAACTGAATCCTGAAAATACGATCAACATAAATCAGTTTGGGGTACATTTAAGTCTTACCATGAGACCATTATGAAACGGTCTTAAAGTGAACTCGTACATTCAATTTAAACTAAAGTTATTATTAATATGAATAACTAGCTGTTAGGGGCGTTAGTTACAATGACTGTGAAACACCTTTTTAAGTAGATCTGGGAATTTCCCACTACATACTTTAGCAGAACTAGTCGTGACATGGGTTTCACATCAATCAAGTGAAATATTAGATCCCAACAGTCAAGCCAAAGAAAAGGTTCTCCTCCAGGGTCCAAATAATTATTAGAAAGCCTTAACAGATTAAACATTATTTTCTTGACCTTGTCTCCAGCTCAAGAAGCAGCTCTGGGCTTTTGGCAGAGAAATCAGGCATTGACACTTTGCGAGAACTTAACGTTTATATTGGATTAGAGATTCAGTCACAGCTGAGCAAATGACCTTTTGCTTGCAAGGAGCAAAACTCGTCTGGATGCTCAAAATCTGTCATAATGAAGTTTTATTCGAGTAAACAAATCATTTGTTTTGACAAAATAAGTATTATAAGGTCTTTGAAAGATGTTTTTGTTCACTTTCAGAAAGAAAGACTTGTATGTTGACATTACTTATGCTCACCAGATATTTCATTTTATTTTACACTTTTAGAGAAATGAAAAACAAATGAATATTAAGCCAAACATGTAAGTTGTCCTGTTTGTTTCACATGAACTAAGCAAATGCTTAAGACCCTCTGCTATACCAGGAACTCTTGAATTCACACAGTATAAGTTTATAAACAATCTGCACATTGCATATATGAGAAAGGAAACAGAATAATTCAAAATGTTAAATAAAAGAGTCAAATTTTCATGCCAAATTTGCCACTCCTGTCTGAGATTAGGTCACATTTCATGCATCATACCTGGTTTCTTGCAAAACATTGAACTTTACTTCTCCTTTCAGGCTGGATCAAGTCTACAATAACTAGATGAAGTGGACCACCCAAACATATTTCTAACATATTTCTAATTATTATAATACTAACAGTTGCTGGTTATTTAAAAGTTCACACTCCAAATATACATTATTGACATTGAAATATGAAACATCATAGCACTGAATCAACTCAAGTTATTATGTATTTCCATTCAGAATTTGTGCATTAGTCAAATTAATGCTTAGTACATTGATTTTTGCATTTAAAATGAAACTTTCAGCAGATGGCAGAACAGCTGAATGTCTTTAAATCAAGGCTTTGAACCCACTGATTTAGAATTGTATTTGATTTGTAGTGGAACATTGATCAATATCCAACGTGTATTTGCTTGATGATTTTCATGATGGCATTTGACAAAATGTAATGTTTACTGCAGGTTACATAATTGGTGTTTTTAACACATGAAATAACTTTAAACTACGTTGTTGCTGAAAATCTGCTATACAAATAAACTTGACTTGATGTAACTTCATGGTGTTACAAGTGATTTCAGAATAAGGAATAAAGCACAATAAAAAAAAAAAAGAAAGCAACATAGAACAACTGGGATAATAAGAATAAAAGAATAAACATAGATTAATAAATAGATCATATATGTAGTTAAATAAATAATTAAATAAAGAAATAAAATTGATAAATAATATAAATAAATAAATTGATAAATAGATCAAGCACCTCCACTAGGGAGAAGGGTGTAAGAAAATGGATGGATGGATGGATGGATGGATGGATGGATGGATGGATGGATGGATGGATGGATGGATGGATGGATGGATGGA
>CAEFZY010031746.1:0-17441 GCA_903066815.1 Brachyrhaphis roseni
TTAACCAGCCCTGTTAGTGCTGTGTTACTACCGTATTGCTGCTGTGTTACTGCCGCGTCACAGGCACTGTTTGGAAAAAAAGCTAAGGTATATTACTAAAACTTTGAAAACTCTTTCTGTGTATCGTCTGTATGTAGGCACATGCGGCTTATATACAGGTGCGGCTTATGTATGCACAAAATGGTTTTTCCTTTGGGAATGTGCTGGGGGCTTATAATCAGGTGCGCTCCATAGTCCGGAAAATACAGTATTTTGCACTTTGAAACAATCGGAAATAGGAACTTCCAGGGAACTTTCTGTGCATTTTTTTTTAGCAGTAAATGTTTCCAACCAGGAACTAGGAAATTTAAAGTTTTGATTGAAATTTAGCACAAATTTAAGTTTCATCCATCATTCGACCAATCTAGCAGCGCCAGTGAAAACAAAAGTTTTAAACCTTTTTGGGGTTTTTTATAACACCACTAAATCAGTCCAAGTCCTGTTTAGTGATATTGTTTTAAAATGTCTGATGGCACTTTGACAATTCAGTACTTACAAAGGCAGCACTTGTGACAAAAAGTTTACTCAACATTGCCTCAGGAACACAAAACTATAGTAAATAAGAAAGTAAGAATTAATAAGAATTAATAGAAGTTAAAGGAGGAAAAGATAAACTGCTGATGTTTCCATGAAATCTGATATATCTGCTGTCTTTAGCTTTGATAGCTTGTGAGAAACATTTAAAAACAACCCTGTTCATATAACATACCCTGTAATTAATTTTTGTAGCTGGAAATGTTAAAAACTGTCTTGGAAATTCCAGAAAGTGATCCAGTTTGTGAATAAATGACAAAGTAGTAGCAGTTCCTAAAAGCAGCCTAGTCCAGAGTTACTGGACTGGGCTGTTTCCCAGCATCCACTCCCCGTCGATGAGGCCGACCTCAGCGGCGCAGACCCCATAAATCAAACCTCTAGATGGATTAGCTCACACAAGACCAGTGATTCTAACTGGATGCCTCTACAGCTAACAAAGCACCGCGCTCAATGTCGGCCTCTGGCCAGTCTGGCTCCGATTTATCCATTTCATAAGGTCCAAGTCCAAGAAACAACTGAAACTCTTTTCTAAATTACTAAATGTAAAATACGTTACTGTCAAGGATGTTACCTTATGTTAATTATGTGGCGCATGTGTCACCAGGGTCTTGTGATTTAACAAGTTGCAGAAGCGAGACAATCAAAAACAGACAACAAATAGATTAAAAACATAACACTTTCTGTCAGTCAACTGGTAAATAAATTATTGAGGATATTTTTTTCACACTTCTACCAAACTCTAGCCTGATAAAATAAATAAATAAAAAAGCAGCCCCTCGTTCTACATTTTGTACAGAAGGTCTTAGAGGCGCGGACTCTGTTGAGGTTTTAAATTTTGCTAACGTTTAGCTGCGATAACATGCTAGTTCAATGGCCAGATGCTTACTGGGAATTGTGTGCGTCGTGCTTCATTCACATCCTCCGCTGCCATCGCTAAAAGCAACGCAGAAAGTCAGCGTCATCGTTCACAACTTCTCTTTCTGTTTTTCTGATTGGAAAGTCAACCGGAGAAAATCCAAGTCAATGGGAGAAAGCCCAGACGAAGCGAGATGAGAATTGAAAGCGTTAAAAAAAAAAAAGGAACGTTGAAAATAAAAAGGAGCTGCATTTCCCAAGGAATTCAAAGCAACAGAGAAATAGTAAATAACCATGTATTTCTTCATGGAGAAAAGAGCTCTTATGTGTCAGAGTACAAATAAGGGATCCTGGAGAATTACTTCTCTAAAAAACAAAGGCTCATGCTGCAACAGTTCAGCCTTCGTTCCCTCACTTATGGGGGAGGAGAGAATTTGTCAAAGCTCAACGTTCACTGTTCAGTGCTTCACCTGGAGGCCTGTTCTCAAATCTAAAAAAAAAAAACAAAATAATAAAAAAAATCTTCTGTACAGGTGTTAGTGAATCTTGCAGCTCAGTGTTGAGCTCCAGAATCCCAGCACAGCTCCACAGACATCTGGGTAAAGAAGTGCACAGACTGCCGGGGCTTTACAGCGCAAAGCTCAAGTCAAACAGAAATCCACTTTCGGGACTCGGATAAGATGCTTAACTGTATTCCTGTTTTATAACTTTGTAGAGGATGTAGAAAAGTGGACGGTAATGCCTACAATTGACTTCCACTTGTCTCCTGTGACCTGTTTCTTATGCGACACTTGCTTTTTAAAAAAGCGACCACCATCTGTTGTTCTCTGCAGCAGAAAGGGCTCGATAGACGGCGAAAGTCCTCTGAAACTCTGCTGACTTTCTGACATCTCAGCGCAATGCAGCGCCGTCCAAATGCTCCAGAGCCTTATGGATTCAGAACCATCTGCGCCCTTCATAAAAGTGACTCATGGAAAAATAACATTTTCATAAAATGTTTGTAAATTAGGCTCGGAGGACGGATCTGAAGAGCACGAACAATTCAGAATGCGTATCAGTTTATTGGGGTGAAATTCTGCATTATCTTGTAAAGTTCATCATCACAGAAGATTAATGCTTTGGATTTTTTTACTTTTTATGTAATCTTGAATGTATCTGTTGTTCTGACCTCTGATTAAGTACACACTTCGGTTGTTTAAGTATGGAGGTTGAATACAATTTAAAAGTAAAAAATATTTTTTCCAAATAATATTTAGCATTTTCTGAAAATGCTAAATATTATTTGGAAAATTCATGGTTTCATTTTCAATTTCATTTTCCTCACTCTTCCTTACTGGATTGATGTCCATGTAAATCTTCACAGTTTAAGCTGTAGACCTTCCTATCACTGCTGTCTGTGATGGCTGTTGTTCAGCACACTCTAAATATGTCGCTCATGGCAACGTTTGTTTGCTTTGTGCTGGTCTGTTTTGCTTCATATCTGGGCCTGTGCACCTCTTGGCCAAGTACCACTAGAAATAGGCAACAACTCCCCTGTTGTTGCCTATTTCCAGCGTTGCCTTGACTCTTTCATGTTGTTTTCCTTGCAACGTTGCAAGGAAAACTGGATAAAAGCAATCAATGCATAGATGTATGGCTGGAAAACTATATATCCATCATAAGCTACGATCCAGGAAAAGATCCTGAAAATGTCACGTTGTCCACCTCTGAGAGCCAAGGCTCTGACTGTGCTGTTTTGATGAAAGTGGAATAAAACCCAGGGTTACAGATTTCCATCTCCCAGCGCCGTAACGCTAGAAAAGAGAAAAGAATGCTGTAATAATACGTTGCTTTGCTGCAGATTTGGCTTGGCCCTCTGCCTCGGTGCCATGTTGTCAGCGCAATAAAGCATCTCAAACTCCAGCTGGAATGCAAGATGCTTATTTCCAAGCGCCTTGGTGCTCACAGGCCTTCTGTAGCGCAGCCTGCTGCGAGTTGCCATAAGTAGCAGTTGTCCACGAAGAGCCGCGCTGGACGCCTCGTGTGATGTGAGCAGCCTGAACTGACAGGGGAAGGCTCCACGTGTATGGCAGGCCGTTTTAACATAAGTTCGGTTTTGCCAGTAATGCCAGTCAGAATGTTAGTTTAAGATAAATTAAATTAGAAAAGCTGTGTAATTCAAGATATTAGAGATATCTGTTGTAAAATATTCTTTTACAACAGCCCTAATAACAAGTAAAGGCGACATAATTACTTGATTTAGCTAAAAACGTGGGAAAACACATAATATCGACCCTTTTAAAACTACAGTCTAGAATCGTGACTGTAGTTAGGTGACATGAGGGTCCAAATTAGTCACGAGGAGATCGATATGTCTTCATTAAAATACTTCACTGGTGAAGCTCAGAGAGCTAACAATGCCGTTTTATTGACTCGCTGCACCTTTTTTCCCCCCTTCCTCTTTTCTCCATGAGCCACTGCTGACTAAATACCCCTAATAACCAACACGCATGAAGAAAATGAAGATGAACGTGTTGCCGTCTGGTGGAGAAATGGATTCCTGGATGGATAGTGTGGTGCTCCCCACCCCACCTTTCTTTATTTTGCCCTTTAACAGCATTGTTGCACTGAGGCTCACATGTCTCAGTCAAATTATTCAATCCCCCCCACACACCTCTTAACCCCCTCTCAGCGTACTTCCCCCTACCCTGGGCTTGTCTGAGCAGGCCTGAGGACTCCTTTGTTGACTTCAGAGAAAATGGAGCAGGTGCAGGAAAAATGGAGCAAACAAATTGGAGGAGCAGCTGCAGTGTGAAACATGCTTCAGGAGGAGGTGTTGTTGTCTTGTGTTTGTGTTTAACGGAAAAGAAACAAAAAATATAATAATCTGACCTACTGAAAGCTTAGTAATGGTGAGATCCAGCATGGGAACTCCACCGAGGGTCTTAAGGAAAAGGTCAGAGGGGTCAGCCTGCTGCAGCAGTCAGCCCAGAGGTCAACCTCCTTCCTTCCCCCAGCACTGGATGAACTATGACTACCTCCCCGTCTCTGCACTGTAAAATTTCCCAATTTCAGATAATGGAACTCGTAAAATAACGTTATTTGAAACGTCAACGTGATGAAAAAGGCTGGACATAAAGTTCTGATTTACTGTCTTCCAAAAGTATTCACACCCTTCATCATTTATATTTTGAAACACTTTATTGTATTTCATTAGGATTTTTTTGTGATAAACTAAAACGCATCACTGCATAGTTGTAAAGTAATACAAGGGAAATAAAATGTTTATTTCCTTTTGAAAATTAAAAACAAAAGAAACAGCTTTAGATGTATTTAGTCGCCCTGGACCAATGCTTTTAGCTGCAATTTACTGCCAAAGTGACTTTATGAGTTTCCCACTGGAGAAATTCATCTTAAATAACGGGGTGGTTCTGCAACATGGCACCCGAACAGAAAACAAGCCACATAAATTTCACCAGTAAATGGAAGTGCATTAAAACTGAAGTTCTTCAAAGCACAGCAATCTGAAGATTGAAAAAGGAAAGAGTATCAATTTACTTTTGCTTCTGCCCATTTCAGTTAATTTCCAAATTGAAATGGGCAATTGAAGTTAAGTTTCTCTCTGACTAAAGAGGAATAAACAAATGTTTCATACATTTCTGTTTGAAATAAAGGAGCTTTATGTCCTCCTCCCTGACTTGTATGAAAACAAACAAGTACTTGTTTAGCATCACACCAAAAGCTTTTATTCTGCTTAAAGTGGCAGTGTCATGTAAAATAAACTTTTTGAGCTTTACATAATGTTATATAGTTATTCCCTCATCAAAAACACACCTGGAGTGTTGCTTTGAAATTCCTTAATCTCCATGGCAACCATTCAGCTGTGCAAAATGCCTGGGTGAATCTAGCGCCGCCTTTGAGGCTTCAGCTTTCAAGCTTCTGCCTCACAGAGCATCCCTTCTCTGTGACCAACCCACTCCTTCAGACTAGCCAGCAGCAATTAGCAAGCACCTTGTGGAGCTGCATTTCTGCTTAGGTTATTATGCGAGCCTCTTCTCGGTGAAACACTGGTAAAAACGTTGTTAATAGAGGAGCCATGTTGTGATAACTTCTTAAAGAGCAGGAGTTTCTTAAAGGGACAGAGACCCAATTTGAAGGCGCTACATTACAAAATCAAATTTCTTTTAAGTCATGTTTGACATATACGGCAGTTTTAGAACATCTGAAGCTAACATAGTTACTTGATTGTGCTGTAAAATGTCACGATGTGTGTGGAAAACATTGCACCGCCTCTTTAATAATGGCTTGTTAAAACTCATAAACCTTGCTTGCTGTCTTGCTCAGCAGGTAATCAATCTGGGCCGTACCAGTTAGGTCACCAAGCCAGTAGGTGAAGACGCCTAACGATGGACTCAGTTACTGTCCACTACATCAACACATTTTCACAGACACCCAACAGTTGAAGTCGTCATAAATAACGGATCTATGTCTAGGGTTGTTGTTCTGCTGAACTTCTGCCCTGGTCTCTATTATCACCTTGTATGATTTTTGACCAATCATCCCTAAAGCAAGATGCTTACAAGCTGCATGTTTCCCACTTGAAATAGTTTATGTAAATTTAGTAAAAAAAAAAAAAAAAAAAAAGAACATCTTAGAGAGATTATTTAACTTCATGTAATTAATTTGAAATTTCCCTGGCTTCACTGTTGCTGCTTGGACTGAGTTCAAGGTTCACAGTCCTCTGTATCTTAAGGAGCTTCCTCTACAAAAGGCCTTTGTCTCCTCACTGGCATGCTTTAGCCTCTGCTTCTGGCAACAATCTCATCTTGTTGCCAGAGTGAACGCTCTAAAAGAAAATGTTAACTCACTTGGTGAGATGTTTCTCTTTCTTGACTGCAAATGTGAGATAGTGAATCCATTCGGCCATCCGAGTCTGAGCCTGATCTAGTTAATTTGGTGGTTTAGAAGCACGTAGGACATTCAGACTGAGAACTTTTATCTTTTTATTTGTTAGTTTCTAACTCAGTATTTCTTGAAATGACCCATAAGTGATACATTATTAGCTACAACCTTTAAGCTGTCAGACTAAATGCACTTTCTCTTTCTGCTTGTTTGTTCTGAAAAGGTAAATAATAGTGAAATCCATATTTCTCACAAAAATTGTAAACACTCCCAGTTTCTCAATTCAGACTCAGACAAAATGAGTCAAAGTTTCAACCTTGATCCACTCTAACAGAATATGGTACGTAGGGAGATGAGAATGAAACTTTTAAATGCTCATTTCAAAACTTACTCCTGTTTTTAAAAGCTGGTTGCACACGAAAGTTTTTGTTTAGGCATTTTGTCAGAATCCGTTTGAGAACAAATGCACAGCTTCCTTCCACAACGTCACATGGATAAAGAGCAGAAGAACTGAAACAAAGACAAAGAGAGGCATCTGTATGCGTCACTGAAAATGATTTCTTTACCCCAAATGCCAGCTCTGGTCCACGCTAACCTGACGCGCAACATCCTGACACGGATGACGGCAAACACTTTGCGTCAAAGGGGGCATCTGCTTTTTTCTTTTCTTTTTTTTTTTTGGAAATTGCGTTTACTCATCTACTTTTTGCTCCCAGCGGGAAGCTTGTCGCGCAAATATATTTGAAAAGAGCTACACCGAGGCCGTGTCTCCGTGGGTGTCTGTCTGTGAATAATGTGCCACTGTGTGCTTCCCACATTTTGCTATTTGAGATCCGGGCCTCGCTACCGACCCAGTGCTGTCCTCCCACGGCTTCCGACCATCCTTCCTCTCTACGCCAGCCTGCAGAACGAAGAGCCTCATCCGTCGCAGAGTTTTTAGAAATGTTGTTCTTATATGGGCATTCTCGGAAACATGGAAATCCACCTTATGTAAGAGAATGATCCTGTTTGTGAACTAAACCGAGCCGGAATGATGTGTTAGCGGGAGTGATAAAAATAAATTGGGTCTATTCTGGCCCTTTCAGCAGAATGCAAATATATCCAGATTGGGTTTGTTTTTGTTTTGTTTTTATGTTTGTTTTATTTCCGTGCAGACGTTCAGTCTTGATTTGAACAGATTTGGGAATTGATGAAAGCTAAATTAAAGCAGCAGGTATTTATAAGTCATTTAAAACATCAACATCTGACAGAAGAAATATAGTGGTGCTGAATGAGCCTTCTCATCGTCATTTGGGCTTTTAAAACGCATGCTAATGTTTAATTCAAAACGACTGGCATCATTTCAAACCCAATGCCTTGCAAAAATATTCAAATTCCTTGATTTATTTTAGTAATCTCAGTATGAATCCAGCTGTGCTTATGAAAGCCTCAGAGGTTTGTTAGAGAACATTGGTGAGTAAAGAAAAAAAAAACATTATTACAGCCAGAAAATACAACAGACGTGTCAGGGAGACAGTTGTGGAAAACGTTAGTTGACGTTCTGTTAGGCCGCAACTGCAAAATATCCTAAGCTAAAAGGATACACTAGCTGCATTTCCATTGCAAGTATGTGCAAAACTTTGTTGAAAGATCAACATTTAACTAAGGAAATGTTTTCATAAAATAAGCAGCACAATTAAAATCACACACTAATCAGTTTGTTCACATAAGTCATTTAAAAAACATGCCACGCCGTCGTCCTCCTACCACTTCCCGTCGTCTTCTTCGTCTTTTCCGCCAGTAGTACGGTACAGTAATTGATCACGTGACTGGTGTGATGCAAAAACAGAGTTTCCTTTGCAGGTTTGTGAAAGACACTCATCTCGATATGGCTGAAAACCCACTTTGTCCTAACGGAAAACATTTTCATCGAAAGTTTTTGTTTTGTTTTTTCCCAAAAATGTCAATGTTTCCATTTAGCAGATTTATTACCGTAAATTCGGAATTCAAATTTCTGTAGTTGTACGGTTACTGGAAGTACAGCTACTCTTCTGTTAATAGAATAACTTATTTGTACATTCTATAAAAATCTGGCCTTGATGGAAGAATTGGAAGAGGAAAAGCAGTTCTTGCAAGAAAGCTAGGGGGGAAAAGCAAACGTGTAGAAATGCACTTTGTTTAGACCAGAGCAAAACTGATGTTTTGGGCTCATGTGTGATACAGATTTATATATATCTATATATATATCTATATATAGATATATATACGTATAATCAAACACTTTCCTGACAAAGTTGACTAAGTTGGTAGGAAGTGTGGATATATGTTGATTTTCTGAAATTGAATGGAGACAAACTTACAGTAAATTTTCTTTAAGTGTGTCTTCCAAAAGAATGTCTGAGCAAAGATACCTATTTGCTTTTTGGTCATTATCCTGCAGAACAATATTTATTGGAAATGAACAGGCTAGCTGACTATATGTTCTATTATCTTAAATAATAAATAGAGTTAGAAGCAAAAGCATCTAAAGCCTGAGTCATCGTGCGATCCGGCAGATTCACAAAGCGAACAATATTCCAAGATCACACAGAAAGAAAACACAGCTAGATAGAAGGGAGCAATGCTATGCAACATGTTCATAAACTTTAATTAATGCAGTATGTTATATATTGCATATTTTATGTACTTGAGGCTTTGCTGCAGTGTGGGTGTCTGACGTTTTGCAGAAAAACGAGCTAGTGTCTGGCTCCACATGCGCATTCAACACCTCCTGCCTTTTGCATTCAGAGTCTCATTAATTTGATCATGTGCGACTGTTAATGACCTCCTCGGAGCTCTAAGTGTTAATGCATTTCAGTGATTGCTTGGCTGAAGGCAGGAGGCTTTATTTTTTGCCGCTTGAATGGGGGGGATGAGTCAACTGCATTGAATCACCGGTTAGGAGAGATGCCTCTACAGTCACTGCTCCTGCAGTAAAATAGACGCAGTGATTGGTCGGGTACGCTGGGAGCAAAAAAACACAACAAAACCAAAAAACAAGGGTTATTTTCTTTCCTGTCTCCTCGAGAAACTGCAGAACATCCATGTATAAAACACAACCCTGATCTTTCTAACAGTGAACAGAAGCAGAAAAACATGGCGGTAAATACATTCAGACATGAAGTGGAGGAAAGCAATAGGTTAAAAATAGAGACATGCAGCCTTTTACTGACTAATATATAACATATTCTAGTAGTAGTTGTTGTTGTTTTAACACACTTTAAAGGAAGACAGTTGAAAGTAGAAGTTAACATTTTGAAATTAAATTTGACAAAATTCTTATCCGAAGCTGACATTTGTGTGATAACACGTAAGTTTGTATTTCTACCCATATTAGAAATTTGCATTGACTTCCTTTCATTTAGTAGCTGTACTTATGCCTAACCCAGATATTTTCTCTAACCTGAACCATTACTGGTAGGAATGTGTTAGGGTTACATTCCTAACCCCTAACTCAAAAACAGCAATTCTCCTCATGGGGACCAAGATTTGTCCCCACAAGAAGCAGTGGTCCCCACAACCTCACAACATTAACTAAGTCCCCACGAGGACATAAAAACCTGGTTCACACACACACGTTTGTATTTTCACCCATATTAAGACTTTGCATTGATTTCTATTCATTTGAACTGCATTCATACCCAACCCTCACTCTGACCAATACCATTCAATAAATTAGACTGTTATTGAAAAGTCAAATTATTTAAGGAACTTTATCACAAAGTGAAACACATTAACAGAGATATTTGTTTCTGTTAATTGTGACAGGAATAAAAACATATTTAAATAAGAATATTAAGAACTATAAAATTCTATTTTTTTATACCAAAATGTGGGCTTAATGAAAAGTATATTTAAAACCTGCTTAAGGGTTGTTAATTTTGAAACAAAATTAACAACTCCGATGACAAATGAGACTCATCGGAGTGCGTATTCTAATTTATTGAATGTAAATGTATATTCCAAAGCCAAACCATAACTTAAACTTAATTCACACCAAACCTCTAAACCAAACTCCTAAAAATGGTTTTATGGGTCATCCCACATTGGGCCTGGAGTTTGGTTCACATAAGTTTTATCAGTCCCCAGAGATTTAGTAAAACGTCCTAAATTTGTAAAATAAATGAGTACACACACCTCAAATTGACATTTTAATCACATGAAATATCTATTTCTTTTTAGATCCACTGACTTTAGATTGAGTCAAAACAAAATCTCATTCCCACTGTAAGCCAACCAGTTTTTTTTTTTTTGTTCCAGATTAATCTAGGTCTTGATTCACACGTGCAGACCCAGTCAGAGGAGAGCCGGCGTGTCGGCTATCCCTCGCTGTTCCCTGACACACTTGCAGGACCTTCCAGAGTCATCTGAGCCTGTTGGACAGAAAACTGGCAGAAAAATCCCTGTGAATACAAGAACAATTGTTTTTAGCTAAATAAACCTGTTGGCTTTTCTTTTTTTCATTGAAGGTGCAATTAGCATGCACATTCAGTGTGTTTCATTTCGCTGCTGCATTTGCGTTCTCCAGCACAAACACTGTTTAGTTTGGCTACAAGCAGAAGGCAAAGAAGATGCAAATGTTTGCTTGATCCAAAACCAAAAGAACAGAAAAAGTGCCGGTGAAGCCAAGGATGACAAATACCTTGAGGATGATGAAACTGGAGTCAGGAATGCTTGAGAACCTGAGTGGGTTAAAATTACAGCGATTTACTGCATCGGTATGAAAAAGAGGTTTGTGATAAATGCTGAGCTCAGCAAAAACAAAGGTGTTTCCCAACCCACTGACAAACTGTCTGACTGATTACAACCCCCACTATTTCCCTCTTGACAGATGATGAACAGAATAAAATCAGAAAATAATACTGCAACCAAAGTAACTTGCTTTTCACAGGGTTTCTGTATCCTGGTGAACAATTGGAAAGTTGAGTGGAACGAGAGGGTTTGGCAGAAGCAATGAAAATGCAGCATTGATTATGGACAATTCAAACTGTAGTACTTATAGTACACTGAGGAAACCCTGTAATATATAGAAAAATTCACTTTTTGAATTGTATTATTGCGAGCCACCTGTAGCTGAGAGCTTGAGCTTATACTGTATTATAAATGTGTTTCTATCATGTACCGTGTAAAAACTGCATCGTTATTTTATCTGTTGACAAAATAGTCATAATAATTCATAGCACATAATAAAACAGCTGGAGGCCTCCATTCATAACAATGTCTTTTTTAAGTATGAAGTAAAGAACAGCGGATGCAGACCTCGGCCATCATTGGTCACTATTGGTGCTTTGATTTGTCTTGGCTTTAAATAATTACTTTAATTCCATTTCGTCCATTCTGTTAAACTATTAGCCAGAAGTTAGTTGGTGTGTGCGCCACCTATCCGCCTCGTAAAGCTCATTAATGGACCTTCAGTTGACAGACGAGCTGTCCAATGGGTCCACGGAATCCTCTGGCCAACCAATAGCCTTCGACTCCGAGCTGCTGCTGCTTGCTGATTGGCAGAAGGAGCTTCTGCCTCCCGAGTGCCGACGCTTCTCCTTTGGTCAAGGTTGCACTTTGCAGCAGGACGCGAACGGAGCGCCGCTTCCTCACGGAGAGCAGCACCGATTATCATCATCATCAACAGCAGCAGCAGCTCTGCTCTCGTTTTAATACCGAAGGATCTCCATCCTCACGGTATATCCGCCATGGATGAGATGGAGGAAGAGTTAAAATGCCCCGTTTGCGGCTCCTTTTACCGGGAGCCCATCATACTGCCTTGCTCCCACAATATTTGCCTGGCGTGTGCGCGGAATATTCTTGTGCAGACCCCCGAAGCCGAGTCCCCGCAGAGCAGCCGAGCCTCCGGGTCCGGCGTCTCAGATTATGATTACTTGGATTTGGATAAAATGAGTTTGTACAGCGAGGCGGACAGCGGCTACGGGTCCTACGGGGGGTTTGTCAGCGCTCCGACCACCCCCTGCCAGAAATCACCGAACGGAGTCCGGGTTTTCCCCCCGGCCGTCCCCCAGCCCGGTCCGCAGCAGCACCTCCTGCCGCATCCGGCCTCCTTGCCCCCGATTCCCCGCAACTCCTGCATCACCTGCCCGCAGTGTCACCGCAGCCTGATCCTGGACGACCGGGGGCTCCGGGGATTCCCCAAAAACCGGGTGCTGGAAGGGGTGGTGGACCGGTACCAGCAGAGCAAGGCGGCCGCCCTCAAGTGCCAGCTGTGCGAGAAGAGTCCGAAGGAGGCCACGGTGATGTGCGAGCAGTGCGACGTGTTCTACTGCGAGCCGTGCCGCCTGCGGTGCCACCCGCCCCGCGGTCCCCTCGCCAAGCATCGCCTGGTTCCCCCCGCGCAGGGCCGGATCAGCCGCCGCGCGAGCCCGCGCAAGATCTCCACCTGCACGGAGCACGAGCTGGAGAACCTGAGCATGTACTGCGTGCAGTGCAAGATGCCCGTGTGTTACCAATGTTTGGAAGAGGGGAAGCACGGCACGCACGAAGTCAAAGCTCTGGGCGCGATGTGGAAACTGCACAAGGTACGTGCGTAAAAGCACGAAAGCTTTTTTCTTCACCTTTTGCGGAGCAACAGGTCTGACTTTTACAAAAATGGAGGAAACAGAATTTGATATCTGATTTTAAATAAGTTTCTTTCTCTTATACTGGTGCGGTGTTTGGGGTTTATCTTGAGGAAAAGAAGGGAATGATTGCTTATGTGGAATCTTATATGAAATGGCGACAAATCAGCAGCTGTGAATGTACGAAATACGACCTGAGGATGGTTTGGATGATGTGGCTCTTTGCTTTGGGTGGCAAGATCTAGGGGGGCGGCACAAGAAAAGTTGTTTTCCAATATTAGCTTAGCTCCTGTGTAGCATGCAAAGAATTTAAAGCAACACACAAAACATATTCTGTCCTGCAGTTCAATTGATTTTATTTTATGTGAAGTGATAAGCTGTGATGCAAAAAAAGCAAAAGCTATAGAACATGGAGAGTGAGAGTGAATGTTGCTTTGGAGAGGTGTGTGATACTCTGACCTGGAAGTGGGTTTGAATGCTACGTGTGGCAGCTGTGCACAATCTTCAACTGTCTTTGAATTAAAAAAAAAAAATAGAACAAGCTCGGTTGTTTATGGAGGAGTTTAAATATGATCATCAAGGCTACATGGACGCAGATGCACTAAATAGCCTAGAACTTGCTTTAACATTTCAAAGAACATTAAAAATTTAGAATAAGTTTTAAAATCTCCAGCAGAGATTTTGTTTTTGTTTTTCTTTTTTGAAGATGGACCCTGAAGTGAGAAAATCTGAATAATTTCCAGAATTACAGAACTATGAGAAGTGTAATACAACTTGTAGCGGTGATAGTGTGGAAAAAGGGAGATGTTTTCAAAACCTTTAGCTATTTGGACGATATGGCTTAAATATAAAATCTTTAATTTTTTAAAAATAAATTATTTTGATATCAAATCAGATTTACGACTAATCAAGTTTTGCCCTCACCTTTTTTTCTTATAAAAAAAAATACAAATGGACAAAAAATATGTTTAAAAACTGACATTATTTCAAATATCCCTTCTGTGAGGTGACCTGAATTCAAAGTTGAAAGAAGCAAACAAGATGGCGGCCCCAGGAGTGCTGACATCACTCCGAACTAGGGAAACCCAAGGAGTTCACTGGAGAAAAAAAACAAAGAATCTGATTTCCAAGAATTAATTCTTTGAGAACAGAAAATTCTAACCTCTCTGTGACATAAATTGAAAAATATATATACTTTTTAGAGATCACAAAGTATGGTCTCAAGGTTGGCAGGCCTCTTTGCCATCACCCTTATCTTGCTTTTGTAAGTGAAGCGCAGATGCAGCCCTCTGGCGTAGATGAAGGAGGTTATTTTGGAACCCTGAGTCGTCGTGGGCACCGCGTTTCCGCCGCCACGTTTATCTACGCCTCTGCACCGTCGACCCTTCACATCCGCCGTGCGCTTTCCAGTGAAGAAAAAAAACAACGCAGAGCCAGATTTAGTCCCCGCAACGCTCCACAAACACTGCAAACTCCCACACACACGCACACACACACGTAGCGATGCAGGCAAACCCAGAAAACGTGAGCAACCGCTCACACAAAAGCTAGACACCAATCATCGCTTATGCTTTCGGGAACGCTGTCCTCGTTATTTACACTTGCAACGGAGTCCTGTACCTCTCCAAAAAAAGAAAAAAAATGGGAACGTTTAACCAGCCTCCATTTTTCTCATCTATTCTAGACGGAGCTGAGATGAGTCCATCATTTCAGACGCGAGAGTTCAATTTCAAAACTGATGGAAAAGTCAGAGGAGGCTGAGCGACTGTCGACCTGGTGTGCTCTCGTTGTTTCACAGGTCTGAAATAGGAGCAGAGTATTTTAAGAAACTAATCAATGGCAGCAGGGATATTGGGGCCAAAATGAAACCCTGGTTTTGGCCTCCATCAGCAGCACCTGGTTATTTCTGATGGAACTGAGTCTGATATGGAGACAGTTTACCAAATAATTTCATTGTGGCTTTAAGTATTTCCCCACAATTCTATTTTGTATCAGAATTTGCATTTTGTTTTATGCCAAAGCATCATGTTAATATTTTTTTTTTTTGACCGTTTGGGGGAGCAGCTGAGTCGTAATATATTATTAAGGAGATATTGAATTATAACAACATTAAATAACACAATGACATGAGGGAAAACAGAAGGAAAATGTCGCTGAAATAAGCAATTCGTGATGCTTTCGATTAGCCCAGTCTTCAAAAGAAATAATTGTGTTCCACCTCCATAATTCAGCTTTAGGAAGAAATTTATTTGAACATTAACATCCACTGCAGACTTAGAGAACACATTTAACGAACCGAGGAGGAAAAATATGAAAGAAAGCAAAAAGACTTTTTTACTTCGTTTCTACTGGATTAATCTCAAACAGGGAGTCAAATTCACTCAGAGATTTTACTCAGCCAAGGTTTTTTCAAGTTGTGATGCTGTGTGAGGAACTTTCATGCACATTTTCTACCCACATTTCTACAGTGTTGTAGTTTTACAACACTGGGAATTAAATCAGGGTTAAATCAGCTGCTTTGATGCTGCCACAGTTTTTCCAAGTTCTTTTGTATTGTTCGTTGATATAAATTGATGCTATTCGGTTCACCACCTGAATCTCACAAAAGATCAACCGTTTCTCATTCTGTCATGTAGATAGTGTTAATCTGTTGAATATTATGTATATTTATGTAAAATGTGGTCTGAGAAGTTGTGGAGGTTGAAATAAGCGTTCTAGGTTTGGATAAATATTGAAAAAATAAATTACAGGGAATCATTTTATTTCCAGACTTTATTCACAGTCATATGATATAAGTTTGATATCCATCAATCAGCCAAACAAACAATCAATCAACCAATCGACCGACCGACTAACCAACCAAACTAACATCTAACCAATCGACCAACCAATCGACCGACCGACTAACCAAACTAACATCTAACCAATCAACCAACCAATCGACTGACCAACCAACAAAATCGTCCAACCCACTAACCAATGAATTGATTGACAGACCGACTAACCAAGTAACTGACCAATCAATCGACCGTTTGAGCTCAAACTATTGATTTTCTAAAAGTTATTTAGACTTTAAAAGACTGCAACAAGTGAATTGACAACTTTTAAGTCTTTAACAGTCTGAATAATTATGGATATTATTTTATCTTAAAAGTTTAGGAGCCCTGTATGTTTATCATCCTGTCTGTGTAACTAAATAAAACTTTATTAATTCGACACTCAGAGGCAATATTGATACTAAAGCCAGAAAGAAGGAGGTGAAAGAAAGTAAAGTTCATCAAAGTGCCCTGACAAGGTTTCTGTCATGTCATCTAATTACCGTCCCGCTCTGCATTCACCTCCAGGCTTTATCACATCAAGAAAACCATCACATAGGCACTTCTATTTTTCTCCTTCATGCTTCAACGGATCAAAGCTACTGCTGTTTGATCTCTGAGCTTTTCTTACCGGGCTGCTGCATTTTTCATCATCGTCGTCATCATCATCACTGGCTAATGTTTATAGCGCGTTGTCTACACAAAGAAGCTTCATGAATGTAGACTCTGTGTCACATTTCTAGTATTCCATCTTTTTTGCTTTCTTCCTGAAAATTTTCGTTGGGTTTTTTTCAGTCCGCATCCTTCACTGTCCTCTCTTTTATCTTTATTGGGTAAGAGTTGTACAACCTGCCGCCATGGCAACCGAGTCCTTCTTGATGCTGTACACAGCAACAGAGGTTTCTAAGATACCGGGAGCCGTGAGGAGTTCATCCCAGACGCTTTACGGTGTGTCTGCTCTCAAAGACGATAAAACCTCAGGGATTTATCTCCTTTTCTTGCAGTAGATTGATGGCAGCGTGTCTAAAACGTCGTGCAATTCAATGCACCCAAAGTCAACCTTAGTAGCAGAGCAGTAATTGAAAAATAAGAGTTTTACAGCGTGACTCATCCAGCTCCTGTTTGCCTTTTGTGATTAGACGACTGGCGATGTGTTGACAAGATGTCCGCTTTGTTATCGCATCATGGTGAACTGTTTGCGACTCTTTGCTGATGCTATTAGAGGTCACGCAGGTCGTTAAGTGATCTGGGTCAGACTATGTCGCCTCAGAACCAATCAAAAACAACCAGTCAGGTGGAGCTTTGATCACCTGAAGATCTGTGAAGTCCACAGCTTCACCAAAACACAAATTCAGGCTTTCTACGTGGTTTTCGTATTAAAATGACACACTTTTCCTGGCGGTTAAAGACAATTTCCGCACTATAACGCGCACCTTCAACGAATGACCTATTTAAATACTTTTTCCATGTAAAAGGCGCACCGCATTATAAGGCGCATAGAATAGACGCTACAGTAGAGGCTGGGGTTACATTATGCATCCATTAGAAGGAGCTGCGCTAAAGGGAATGTCAACAAAACAGTTAGATAGGTCAGTCAAACTTTATTAATAGATTACAAACCAGCGTTCTGACAACTCCGTAGCACACGATAAAACATGACAGAAATAAGGCATTACAATTGGAAATAGTAACACAAATAGCAGCTGCATCTAATTAACCGAGCTTAATAGCT
>CAEFZY010031747.1:0-19719 GCA_903066815.1 Brachyrhaphis roseni
CTGACTTCTTCTACCTCTCTGAAGGTAGAATAACACAGGCCTAGAGCGCCCTCTTGCGGTTTAGTGTGAAAATAACATGTGATGATATAATGATGTGTAAATTTCCACACATAAGTCGCTCCGGAGTATAAGTCGCACCCCCGGCCAAACTATGAAAGAAAACTACAACTTATAGTCCGGAAAATACAGTACAAGTGAAATTTTAGCAAGATATATAGGAGATTCTTTTGAGTCAATGATTCCATAATATTGATTTAAAAAGTCCTAGTACCACTGGTAGATAATTTTATTTACAACATGGGGAAAATATCTTCTCAGTGAAAAAGTCTGCCAATGAAACTAGAACTTTTTTAGCAATATCAAGGAATTATTTATATTGAACAAGCTCCTATACCTCGCTGAAAAGTTACTATTTCAAGTTTTCTTAGATATTTGCACTAGAAGCCAGACCAAACATACTTGGTAAGATTTAGCTTTTTTGCAGTGTACACTCCATGTTGTTCAAAGCATAGTTCCTTAATTAATATGGTGATATCAGGACATATTTTGCCAGATTGAAACAGTTACTTAAATGCTAAGGTGTGGCTCTGAGCCCTATCTCAAGTGGTACAACCCAACTAGTTCTTTTTTATTACAATTTTAAACTGGCACCAGACTTCAGAACCGCTTTGGTGGAAAAGTATCCTAAAATAAAACAGGGATTTCTGTCCAGGTTTGCAGGACACCCCCAGGTTTTAGATGATATTACAAGTAAAGGAAGCATTGAAACAGGAAGAGCCTCTATCGCTCTGCCAGAGTGATCAGCTAAAAGCTCAGCATCAGCACCGCCCTTAAATCTGCACCAGCCATATGGTTGATGTAGGCGTAGGCACCACTCGAGTATATTTTCACAGTTTTAAGAGCGCATTTTCTTTACTTCGTGCATAGCTTGTTCAAAACAGGTTCACAAAGGGGCAGGATCCTCTAAATCCATAACACCGTATGCTTTCTACCTACATCCCCCTGAATAGGTTTGTTGAAAGCATAATGGTTCTCCAAAAAGTATTAAGCCAGACTGTTGAGTTCATGAGTGCCTGTTTCAGTGCAGACGATGAATATTTCTCACTTAACCAAGGCTCAGGATGTCATTGTTGCTGACACAGTTTTCTCAGGCTTATCCTGGGAGAGGGCTCGTTGTTACACATTTAAGGTCAAGAGGAAAAACATTTTCAGTGACATAACAGCTGCTAGACTCTCTCAGGGTTTTTCTCTCTCAACAGCCTGCAGTGCTTGATTAGTTAAGGGTTTGCTGATAATTTGTCCAAGGTATCATTGATTGCTGTTGGTCTCCATAAAAGCTGCCCTCTGTTATCTACACTTCGAAGCTCTGCTGTAGAGAGTGGGTGTTGCTCTCTGTTAATTGCAATAATAGGGTTTTCACTCGAGCATTTTGTTCTTTCATTCAGACACGTAAAGTACAGAACGCACCGTTCATGCATCCAGAACCTGGATGTTTTCTCTTACTACTTGTACTTTATGGCCATCAGTGATGTTAGAGTTGGAATTTTCCTGCTAATGTATTTATTTCAGGGATATAAAGAGTGAATTTCTGTTTGCTGACGTATATTTTCCATGTCCACACAGGAAGTTGGCTCAAAGCCTGTGTTGCAGTGGCTGTTGTCGCTTCTCTGGAAGAAACCAGCAGGAAGTGTGATGATCCACCTTTCCCAGCCATTTTCTCTGAAGGTGAAAGAAACGGGCCTTCATTTGGGTTAAGAAATGATCAAAGGATAATTTGCATACGTGGGTTATAAAATGAAACCTGGAAAATCCCAGCATACAAGCAATCCAGAGATCTGCCAACTGGAAACATCAATTATCCACTGCATCTATATTTATCCATAGTTTGGAAAAAGTATGGAATCTGATTTGTTCTAGTACAGTTGATCTGAGCTTGCATAAAGTGAGGAAAATGTTGGTCATTGCAGTTTTTAACCATTATATCACAATTTGTGTTCTTAGTATCATGCAGCCATACTTTAGACTCCTATCAGTTAATCACGCATCAGCGACGCATTTTATGGTAAACCCATAAATTGAGTAAAATAGTCTGATAGTCTCTTTTAAGTTTATTCAAACCAATTCCTCCACTTCTCCTTCAATACACCTCAGTCTGTTTTTAAATGTGTTAATATCTGTTGTGCCAGTCCCACAGTGTTGTAACGATTAGTAGTTTTGACGGTTTGGAAATATCAGTTTTTCAACCTTAAAAACGTACTACCCGTTTTAAAACAGACTCAACAAAATAATTTCTTTACTATTTATAACAGAATTTTTACTATTATAATATTACCTATTGTTACTATGAACAACAGGTAATAATTACCTAATATTACCTATTGTGTAAATAGGTAAGAATTGCAACATATTGCAACATAACAAAAACATAACATTTCATAACGAAGTGTTATGTTTTTCATAACATTTAATTTGTACCTTCAGTTTCCAAACCATTACAGTTTTTCAGGATAGTATTTCCAAACAGCCAAATGTGCAGCTCTGTAAAAAGAAATGTAGAGCCCACTGCACTGAACCCCATTGAAAACCTCCTGGATAATTAATCCACCATATATTGATTTCTGAACTCTTCCTGAGATAAAACATTAGTATTGTTGTTTCTAAGTGTGTATGCACTTGTTTTCTTTGCAATATTTGAGGTCTGAAAGCAATGAATCTTTTTCGTTATTTTGACCATTTCACATTTTCTGTAAATAAATACTAAATTTTTGCTTGGAATTTCGGAGACATGTTGTAAGTAGCTCGTAGAATAAAAGAACAATGTTCATCTTACTCAAACATATACCAATAGAAAGTAAAATCTGAGAAACCTATCATTTTAAGTGGTTTCTTAATCTTTTTTCCAGAGCTGTATGTATTGTGTAAGTAGGTCTCTTCTTTCAGCCGGCTGACTGGCAGTGCACAGACACATTTAGGGATGGGTTACTCTTTTTACCAAACACTTGGAAAATTTTAGTGAGTTCGGGACGTTATTTTAGAAAACAGTGAGTTCCTCCTCCTTAGAAGGACTTTGAACTGTGAAAATGTCATAAAGGGAATATTTTAGTGGTTTTAAAACAATAACTGTTTAAAATGTTGGTATGCATATGTTGCATTTTCATAGACATTTATATTTTTTCGCAGACAGGTCACAAATGATTTGTATGGCAAACGGTGCGCCTTGCATAAATCATACTGACCTTTAAAAGTTGGCTGGGTAAATTTATTTTTAAAAATGAGAGCTGAGACTGTAAAGTTATTGAAGCTTTATTCTTGTAATGAAATGCTCTTATGACCCATAACAAATACATTTTGATTCACTTGGATCGAGCCAGGTTAAATTGAACAGATTAGTATAATTTGTGCAGTAGAAATCACCACAAATGTTTTTTCTTCTCCAAAATGATTACAATTTCATGAATTTCTTTTTAATAACTTGGCAGATATAGCCAAATTATTTACAGATTGATGCCATTTTGAGACAAAGCTTCTGCCAAAAGTTGTACCAACTTTCTGCACTTCTCTTGGCTCTGCTGACTTAAACTGTGTTAAATGGTGTAGAACATCTGCTTTCCTGAGCGTTAATCATGAGTTTTTCTGTGTGTAGGAGATGTGTGAGTCGGGGCGGTGCAGAGTAGATGAATGGCTCCCTCTACAGGACCTGTTGCTGCCTGTTGTCCTCAACAACAGGTAATCAAACCGCCTGCGCTCCTTCCTCTGTGCACGAGTGAGTGTGAAAACTGTAATGTAACAACACCCCCAATAGGATTCCTGTTTGTTTTGGAGTTTTTTTTGTAATTTTTGTCCAACATCTGTGAAATTAGAAAAGTTCCTTTCTGTTAAACTTTGAACAACTTCCCCTCTAAACCTTAAATCTGGCACAGGCATGATGCAAGCCCTGATGAGAGCTTCATCCTCTTAGACTCGCTCCAATTACCATCAACATTACAGTCTGCCAATGAAAAAGATAACAGAAAGAAAATAACATCCCCGCTCAATCTCTGCTTGGCGCCTAACGAGCAAAGCAGCTTCTCCCCTCATGTGTTTACTCTGCTCAGAGAGGGGCTCTCCACTGCATGTTTTCAGTAGCAATATCAAAACTGATTCCTAAAAGTCCCAAAGAACAGTGAAGATATCGAATTGTTACCAGCATGAGAGTACTTTTAGCTCCCAGTTCAGGTCTGCACCAAAAACGATGCTGTGCCACGATTTCTTGGTTACTTAGGTTTCATCTCTCCAAGCATCTCTCTGCCCCTGCATGTTAATGCTGCACAGGAAACAGATGGATGAGTGGGTTGTTAAAAATTAAAAGTCCTCACATGTGAAATATTTATTTACAAAGGTGCAATAACTCTGAGCGGTTTGTTTATTCTCAGTTGAGATCAAGAGCTTTTACAGTTGGTGGGTCCAGATTTGACACACACACATGCTGATGCTCTTGTGCGTATCTCTCTCACACACGTGCAGAGCTAAGATGCATAAATAACACTCAAGCTGCGCCCACACTTCTCCAGGTAAGAGGCCGTAAGTTTTAATCAAACACGCCTCAGTGTTTGAGTGATGCACCTGCAGTTACTTTTCCGTGTTGACCTTACATTTCTGAAGGACTCGCATTCACTAAACCGTTTGTTGGTGTTTACACTGCTGGGTTTGATTGCAATTCACAGCTACATGTCCAAACAACAAAAGCACTACTATGGAGATTTTGTGTTCATTTCTGCAGTGTTTGAAGCCCGCAGCTGTACAGTGGTAACAGCAAGTGTAGTTGTCCAAACATTGTCCAAAAGATGCTTATTGGGAAGAATTGCCACACAGCTACAACTTTAACAACAGTAAAGGTGCTTGTTATGTGGTAAAAATCCCTTCTTGGCTTGAAAGCACACATTTTATGTCTAAACCACGGTTGAAATGATTAATTGAGTGCCTCAAATACCGTGTTTCATCAAGACAATTACTGTCGAGCAGTGAGCTTTAGATAGAAAATCAAACAGACTTTCATCCTCCTTCGTTCAGCTAGATTACTTAGAACTTGACTGGGCTGTGGAAAATTTGGAAATCTTCTGCAGTGAGAGCAGTCATGATGCGTCAAGTTCTTAGTTCTCTAAAAATGTTTTTCCATTTTGTTTTCTGCATCTACAAGACTTTACACCACAATCACATCGCAGCATGACTATCTCAGGCTGCAACACACATCAGCAAGCATACCTGATGCTATTTTAATAAGAATACTAGACCAGCATCTGGCAAAACAAAGCGCCGCCTCTGGTTGTCCTTTTAACACCTGTTCTGTTCTGAACCATTGATACTTTAATAAAACTCTCCACATCTGAAAACCAGATGGAAGTTCTGCCTCATTGTGTTTCAATACGAGTCCAAAGTGTGTTAAAGGAGATGAATGATGGTTGTCACCTAAGGCGAATTCACATTCAAATTCAGAAATACTTTTAGTCCCCAAGGGAAGTTAAATGTTGTTGAAGCTCATTAATTCAGATTCTTCAAGGAGTTATTGAAGGTGGTGATGGCTGTTGGTAGGAAATGTCTATTGTAGCAGTCTGTGTTACAGCGAATCTGAAGAAGCCTCTGACTGAAGAGTTTTCTCAAGATAATTAAGACACAATGGGCTGAAATTATTCATACTATAGTTAATAACTTTTGTTTTATTGAAATTCTGATGAACATTTATTGATTAGTGACTTCAAGAACCGTCTCAATCCCAACTTTGGAGTCCGCTGGGTTAGTAAATCTCACATCTCTAAGCATCATACTGCCACCACTCGAATGGACTAGAGGTTTAAAAAACCTGACCTGCCGGTTCAGATTTTGGACTTATTCTAATTTTTTGTCTGTTGCTAAATATTGCAAGAAAGTGGTTGAGTTGGAAACAGTGGGGCAAGGATTGTTAACTGCAAACATGCAAACATGACCTGGTGGCCCAATGTAGGTTTAAGATTAAAGTAGATTAAAATCTACTGTCACAAAATATTTGGGTTTCTCAGTTTGATAGGAGAATGAAAGGTAGGTCAAATAAACATTTTATTTTGGCCTCAATCTGGAGTTGGAAGGTATAGACGCAGTTGCACGTGAAGCTTGGAAAGGAATAACTCCCTTCATTAAATGTAATTGTTTTGAAGCCAAAAAGTAAGTGCAAAAGCAGATTTTGGTATCATTAAAACAGCCATTCACTGAATTCTAACCTGGATAAACCAAAATAAACACAAAGACACAGGGTTCCAGTTTGGAAAAAGTATAGAAATTTGTTTCAGCATTTCCAGATTTGGATATACAGTAGCTACATGAGAAAGAAGAATAAAGTAAGGCAAATATTAGTATTTCCAGACATTATCACATTTTCTGTGGTCTACATGTTGTTCTTCATTTCTAGTGTCTTTGCTTTCTTTCTTTTTTTAGATTAGGAACCTTGAGTCTTTATATTACTCTGTTGAAAGTAATCAAGCCACATTAGTAAATTCTCTTTCTTTAGTAAGAAAATAATTTTTATAGTTTATTTTGAAGAAAATGATATTTCTGTTTTCTTCACTGTAACTGCACTGAAAGCACACCAAACTTTACTTTCAGAACTAAGACAGCGTGTTGAACATTGATTTCATCGTTACACTCAAACCTCCCAAGGTTTTCGATAACTAAGCCACGCCAGTGCTGCTGTTACCCAGGACCCTGACGCGTTGCCCTTCAGAGGTTTTCTGCATATTCAAAACACTCTGGAAACTCTCACACTCCCTTCCCACTGCATTCTTAATGCATAACACCTTCATCTGAATGGGCCATGAGAAGATGTCAAAAACATTTTCACATCTCCTCCCTGGTTGGAATTAAAGATCAAGCTTTTTGTAATAAATAAATTAATGAACACTTCTTTCTTTGTGCAGGAGTCTAAACTCAGGTGTGTTTGAGCAAAGAAAGGCTTGGGAATCATCGGCGTATTACATCTGTATCTGATTGCTCCACAGAAAACTCTTACTACTGAAATATTTAAAAAGCTGCAGCTCCAAATTGAGTTTATTACCAGCTAAAATAAAAAAAAGTGCAACTGTGTCACTTTGTTTTGAGACCACTTTTTTAAATAACCCTGCTGAATAAACCGTTGAGATTTCCAGGCTATGACTGTCATCCTCTCAGTAAAATTATCCAAACTTAACATCTTTAACTCCATCTAACTTCTAATAAGGCTGCCATAACTTTTTTTTAAGTGAAAACTCAAGACTTTGTCTGCAGTTTTTTAGTATTCACATATTTCACTTCAGTTAATGATACTGCATCAGCTTTGTTTACTTTTATTATTGCTGCTCGTATTATTTTTCCAATTTGTTAGTTGATTACATAATATCGACTGCATCATTTGTTGATCTGGAACAGCAGCCAATAATACTGGCAAGTTAAATTTTGTTTTCTATGTAAGAAGCTGCTATTGACGTACTGAAAAATAACAGAGAAATGCATCGAGCTCGAGGTTGTGCAGTTTGTGATTCAGAGGAATTTAATTTGGTTGTATCAAAACAAACTTATGAGGAAAAAAAATGAAAATAATGTACGAGTTTGGGAATAAAATCACTTTTAATTTAAAATCTACCAGAGACCCAATGAGCCAAATTTGTTCATATTTAGATTCTCAAGATTTCTTGTATAGTTTTGTGGTCAATTTTTGTTGTTGCTATTCTGTAATATTTTCCCCATCATAGGAGAGTTGAATTGTGTCTAAAATTACCCAAAATCATCTGCTAATTGTGAAATAATAATAAAAAGCTATGAATAGCAAAGTTTCTAAAAGATGTATAGAATTTCTTTTATGGTATTTTATGACTTTAGGTTAGTATGAAAACTTCTCCTTAAAGGTAAAATTGTAAAAGTGTAAAAATAAAGCAGGTTGCCTCTGTTGTGTACTTATTATTACACAAATTATTGTAGTTTTAGTTCAGCTTAAAAATGTATTTAGAAAAAAAAAATCATTCTCCTGACAGATTTAGGTTTAAAGTAATGCTCTAAGTTGAGTTACATGTTTCTTCTGTCCCACTGTAATAATTTTTGTGCGGCCCAGCGGGAGGTAGATAAAGATTAGGGTGATGGCAAAGAGGCCTTCCAACCTCAAAGGGTTGGAGCTCATAACTAAAGACAAATAAACAATTAAAACATATAAAAACATTATTACCTTTAGTAAAGCTTTCATTACTGTAAATAAAATAGAGATATTTCCATTATTTGTTGAAAATGGTCTGAAAAATCTCCAATTTAAATGTTTTCATTAAATGTAAATAAAATCAGATACATATTTTCCCCCAAAATTGATACTCCTTTTTTCTGTTCCATTTGTTATATGAAATATGTTCATCAATTTAAAAAAAAACGTATTTATTGAATTAAAATAATTTTATACATAATCCTTTGGGCCTTAGTCCAAAAATGTTACCACCTTTTAGTATGACATAAATATGAAAAATAAAAAAATAATCCTAATCCAAAATAGTTTTATTAACTTTCAAGATGGATTGAACCCATCAAGATAACCAAAGAAGGCAAAGCAAGTTTATTTCACCTTTCATCTATACGACAAAATGAATTTACAAAGCTGAATTTAAAAGTATTTAATAAAAAATAGATATTAAAGGCAAAATTTAAATTAAACTTCATCATAAACATTTCTTTCCAGTTCAAATCTAGTCATTTCCCTATTGATATAAAACTGGCTTAGTCTTTATTTAGAAATTCATTTTGTTTGAAGACACCATGCAACTTTAAATCCAATCCATCCTCATTGTTGTATTTTGCAGATAAATCAGTCGTTTACTATTGAGTGCAGGGACAAACAACATTTCCAGAGGCTAACTTGTTTAAAAGCTGCCCTTCTGCATTTTTACAATTAGAGTGAGTTCAAAGAGAAACGAGCTTTGATCGGATTTGTGTGATTAATGATAATGGGATAAAATTGCAGCGGCTTGCATTGTTGTTACCTTGATTCCTATCATACAGAGTGGAGCTGAATTTACCCTGAACAAACCCCAGAGCCGTCTGAGTGTGCAACAAATAATCAAGCTATCTAAAAGCACTTGATGGTTGTAATTGACTATCAGGAGAAAAGAAGTGTAATTTAAAGTTTAGGAGGGAAGAATTGAGTTAACGTTCAGTTAAATGCCTCTTACTTTTTCATTTTAGAGCTGACAGTGTGTTTGGGAAGAGACGGATGTTGTGGCTTCTGCCTACGTTGCATTCTGCTCCTGAACTCGAAGAGAAGAGTCATTCAGAGAGAGACCTCAGCGTTGCCATCGTCCTCCACCTCATCTTCTGTAAATCCAGGATTATTTAAAATCCCACTGAGCCTTAATTCAATCTTTATCTCAGGACCGTGTATGTGTGTTTATGTAGCGGCCGCTTCCTGCACTGCTGTGATGTCCACCAGTCTTGTGTCCAGTCTGCTACTCTACAAACACAGCAAGGTACACACATCCTTCCTCTGTTGCTATGTTCGCTGCTCTCTGCATTAAAATCTGCCTCTGCTACTCAATATCCATCAATACTCCTAGAGACTCTTAAACAAAATTGGTTTTCAGTGTAGTAGAGTGAGACAGTGATTTTTCTGAGTCATACCCAGCAATCCCAGCCTCATATCTCCAGATGGTTAATGCTCACGTCTGATTCTGGAATTAAACATTTCCTTCTTCCGCTGCTCCACAGGGCGTGAGTACATATGTCCTGTGTCGTGACGTCGCCTGGCTCCTCGAGGAGCTCTTGTTCAGGAACAGAGACGTTGGCTTTGGGGGAACTCTTCCAGAAATCGTCCACTACTCGCTCTCTCTGCTCGCACCTCACCTCATCATTGCTGCGTTGCCGTCAGGGTAGTTCTGTTGTGTTTTTGCTACAGAATCAGAACAAGCACTGAAAATACATACATTCACCCTCTTGGGCACATGTGTCAAAATCAGCGGGCCTGATTCGAATCAGGCCCGCTGTGGCTTTTTAAGTGGCCCACGAGATTCCAAATTATATCAGGAAGGCCCTCAAGTTTTTCACAAATCCACAAAATTCACACAAAATCAACAGATTCCACGTTTTTCTCAAAATTGACCAAAAACATTGGGTCTAAGTGACTGCTGCCTTAGTCTTACTTGATGTCAAGTGACTGATAAGGTGATTAATAAAAAGTCACATTAGTGCAAATAAAAATTCCATACAAATATTTCGAATTTAGCGCAACAAAATCTGCTTGTAAAATTGAGTATGATTAACAAAATTTGGCTCTTTTGACAAAAAAATTATAACTCTTTAATGTCAAAGTGAAAACCTTTGTAAAGCAACGAAAAGTGTATAACACTCAAATGGGTGAGTAGCTTTTTTTACTGACACTATTTTGAGTACAAACTCTCTTTTAGGAAAGACCCTCTCATTGTCCCTCGTCCGTCCGCTGCTTCTGTTCTTCACCTCTCTGCTCTGGCCCAGAAGGTGACCCACACCTTCACACTGGAAACTGTGGGAGGTGAGTGAGTTTTGTCATTTCCTGTAACGCTTGAGCTGAAATGTCATCTTGAAACAAATGTTTTATTGTTGGTGTGTCTTATTTTTTGTGTTAGGCATTGGCAGTTCTGACCTCTTGGCTCATCAGATCTCTGTTGATATTCCTCCACTATCTAGAAACTGAAAGACTAATAAACAAGTTTAATTTCCTCCTGATATAGGAAAATATGTAAAAGAAGCATCATGCAGATACTAAAAACCCAGAGTTGCCTTTTTATTAAAATTTACTGAAACATAATTTTTTGTTAGTAGTTCAACTTTTCTTTACCTTTCATTGCAATTTACTTTTTTGTGTTTTCATCATTTTGACTTCCCTTGTTGCTGAAATTTGCTGTACAAATAAACTTTCCTTTCCTAATTGTACATGACCCTTTATTGCATTTGGATGCAGAGATGTTGCTTTGGAGACAGTCAAAAACTAAAAATCAAGAGTCTCTTTCCTCCAAGTGCACGTGGTGCGGCTATAATTAATCCATCCTGTTACCAGAGGACAAACGTTAGCAGGTGAAAGGGATGTAGTTATTTCCTGCAGGTCAGCACTAGCCACTCTTCTCCCCAGCCTCTGGTCAGCTTGGTAATTAGCTTCTTAGCATTTGGTCATGGAGGTCCTCTTCCACAACAAGCTTTTTATTTTCTCCTCTACATCATCGAAGTTCACTTTCATCTCCAGCAAAATGTTAAATTAAAAAAATCCTTCCATCGACCAAAATAAAAGCCCCGGTCCTTTTTCCAGGAGGAAAAGTGGCCGCAAATTCACTGACAGAAAATGAGGAATTGATGAAAATTCTGAATTGCACAGAGAAGCAGAACAGAGTGAGCCAAGAGCAGAGAGATTTGGTGCCACATGGGGCAGCTGTGCTTTTTGTGCCTGCTGATTTAGCAGAGCAGAGAATAAATATTTATTAGTCTATTGAAGGAGTATTTTTGCTCAGATACATTAAAATTTTTGATTTGGACCAGATTGTGCTTCTCAGATTTTGTTGTTGGAGCAGCAGAATGATTTAGCTTTAAATGAGGCAGATTGGATCAGTTTGACCCGGTTTCCAGGGAACCTGAACAGTGACAAACGTGACACTTAAAAGTTCTGCATCTTGCTTGTTTTTATAAATTATGAACAGAAAAAGAGCCAAACTTGTAAATAATAAATGCCTTTCATAATAAAATCACCTCAGGCTCAGTTTCTTTTGCAACTTTCAGCAGCTGATTATCTTCAGGAATTAAGCTAAATTAATTCCTGAACTATGACCCAAATCCCAGAAGGGTTGAGAAAGAACCAAAGAGCAGAGAGGGAAGGAAGCTCAAACCTTCCCAGAGCCGGTCTATCTGCTCGACTTTCTAACAATATGAAGAGAAAAATTTAAAGAGGAGCTGCAAAAGCAAATGAGGTAAATTAGCAGAAAACTACAGAATACAACATTTAAAACAAAACTGGATAATGACATGTAGAAGTAGGCATATATCATCATAAATCGAGTTTATTTGTTTAGCACATTTAAGCAACAAGGCAGTTCAAAGTTCTTTACATCATAAAAACACACCCAAAAAATCAGCAATTGAAAAAACATTACATTTTCCACATTAAAATGTTGGTGACTGTTTCACTTATTATGGTACAAAAGCAACTCTAAACATATAAAATACATTTTCTAAAATATAATTTCCATAAATACAAAAACATTCAGTCGTTTACACCTGATTTGTGCTGTTTTATTTTTTTCCACTCACCATTTTACTCAATAGTCTTTCTTAATTTCATTCTCTGAGTTGTTGCAGTTTTTCTGACTGCTTTGTGTTGAGCTCAGGAAGTGCGCGATGTGTAATTATCTTCAGAGCTCATAGATAAAATTATGCAGGGTCATAAAGAGGCATCAAGCTGCGGCAGAGGACCCAGCCATTATACAAAACTACAGCAAGCAAACAGCCTCTTCCGGTCGCAGTCCCGCTGGAATACGTTTTCCTCATTTATTTTTTTATAGACACGACTTCAGATTAGTCCTAACTGCCTCGTTCATGTTTCATTGTTTCTAAGGCAAAATGCTTTTCATAGTTATATTTAGCTTTTATATGTAATATAATCTATAATTTACTTATTATTTATCTAATAAAGCTAGTTCCGCAACAGTTTTATGCATTAAAGCATGCAGGGATAAAAAGGTCGTTGTAGTTTTAAGAATGAATCTGGTTACTGTCTGCTTAAAACAAAGTTTGATAAGCTTCATACTTTGCAGAATTTAAGTGTAAAACTTTCAGACCAGCATTCTTACAAATAATCTAACAATTTTATCAGAGAAAATTTGGCTAAAGACGTGGGAACAACTTTTACACCTCAAACAAGATAATATCCAGTTTTTACTGTCATGAAAAGTATCAATATTTTATTTCAGTATTTTCAGGTCTCTATTTTTTTTTCTTTTCTTCCTTCCTCCCTTGTTCTCTTACTTTTTTCCCCACCTTCTCACTTCCACTCCCTTTATCTCCTGTATGTCCTTTTTTCTTATTTTAGTCTTTTCTGCTGTCTTTCTTCTCTTCCTTTTTGCTCTTTCACCCTTTCTTTATTTTCTTCATTGTCTTATTCTCTTCACTTCTTTCAGAGGCAGCCTGTCTTCCTTTTTGTGCCCTTTGCCGTTTTCAGTCTCATCCTTTTCTCCTTTCAGTCTTTGTTTTTCTTTCTTTCTCTTTCCATCTTTATTTCTCTTTTCTCTTCTTTTCTCATTTTTCTTTTTCTTTCTTTCCTTCCTTTCCATTTTTTTTCTTTTCAGATTTGATATTTACAATCTTTCCATTGTAGAAATATTTCTCATAAATTCTCTGTCAGCTTTAATGTTTCGTATTTATTTATTTCCTTTAACATAAAAGACTGAGAACTCTGGAAAGTTGAATATCTTAAACTTTCCAACATATTTGTGTTCCAGGGGATTTTGAATTGTTTTTTTTTTGTTTGTTTTTTTACACAGATCCAGGTTGAGTACTGTCTAAATATATTCTGAAATGCATTCAGGTTTGGCATGAGCCAGTTGTTAATCAGTAAAAATAACTTCTTGTTTTATTTGCTCAACTTTATTCCACCATGCTCGTTACCAAAAGACGTATAACATGAAGAAGGGTATAAACCTTCTGACTTTAACTCACTTTTCAGCAACTGTAGAAATAATAATTGAAGCCCTTCTGGTTTGAAGCCACATTTAAGTTGCTGTGTAAATATTGTTGAACTGTCAGTTTTTTGCAGTGAGAATTTAATTTTTTGACTCAAATCTCCTCCCGAAGGAAAAAAAACTTCTTCTTGCTAAGCAGTAAAAACAGCTGCAGTCAAACCGCAGCGCCTGTGTGTTTAACAGCTCACCACAGGCATCTCTGTGGGTCGCATAAAAAAGTCAGATGGTCATCACTGTTGAGCACACTTGTGTTGACATGTAAAGCCATGCTATTCAGCTCCCCAGAGCTGAAGGTTTACTTACTGATTTTTAAATAATGCATGGCAATGTTTTATTAAATCTGTGCGCTCCTCTCTGGCTGAAGAGTTTGGCGTGCAGGAGAATATGCATCAGTAATGCATGATAATCATTGAGCAGCAGCAAGCCTGTATCAAGTCACCGTTTAGCCCCAAAGCTATCTGTCGGCTACTTCTTATTTTCATGCTGACAGGAACGCTGAGGTGAAGAAATGTTTGGCACTGCTGGAGAATAATGTTTCATAATATGATTCATTATTCCTGCATGAATAATTCTGGGGACGAAGTGGAGCAGCTGGTCAGTATGGTTTTGTGTAAAACATTCACAGATGGGTGGCAACTTCCAGTGACAACAATAAAGTGACTGCTTATTAATATGACATTGCAGGGATTTTAAAAGCCATGAATGAAAAAAACGAGACGTAATAAAAAGTCTTTCAACCTTGGTATTGAATTTTTGTTTTTATTATTTTGTGAAATGTGAAGGCTACTTTTGTTTAGGAACAAAAACAGTGTGAGGAGGACTCTTCTAGCAACTCACAAAAGAAAAATAATATAAAGGATTGAAGCGTAAAGGTGACCTATTATGCAAAATTCACATTTTGCACAATTTTGCACTTTGATTTGAGTTTTAAAAACTGCCTAAGCACTTACAAAACAAACACCCAGCCGTTTTTTTGTGTCTGAAAAATTAGCCGTTTCAAAAACCTTTTGAATGTAACATCACAAATCAACAGTCACTGCCTCTCATCTAGCAACTTCGGCGAAGCTCTGCCCATCACCTAGCAACCTAAATGGCGCTCTAGCATATTTGGTCAACTGGTTTTACCGCTGTGTTTGTTGTACGATGGTTTCTGGAAAACCAAGTGTTTTGTTGTTTATTTACCATCCAGAAACGACTTGCTGCATTCTACTTGGTTGGCAGGAGGATCTACTAATGCTTTTCAAAGATGTATGATTTTATAAGTGTGAATCTGTTTGCAGCCATTTTCAGTTAAATTCAATTCAGAAATACTTTATTGATCCCAAAGAGGAACTACATGTTGTTATAACTTACATTCATTCAAGATTCTTCAAAGAGTTGTTGTAGGAAGGATCTCCTGCAGCAGTCTGTATTACAGCATATTTGAAGAAGCTTCTGACTGAAGACTATGACTCTGGGGATAACCACCGTTGCCCATAATATTCTTGATTTTATATAAAGTCATGTTGAGTGTAAACGTTAAGTCGGGGGCCAGCAGCAGCTTGTTTGGATTTAAAACGGCTCAAACTAGATGGAACTGACCAGAAAATCTCACTATCTAAGAATTATTTTGTGTAAAAAAATTTTATAAATGTATTTTGTACAGCATAAACCTACACTAACCTGTTCAAGGGAGCATAATATGTCACCTTTAAATAGATTGTATAAATCCATCCATCCCAAATATTTCAGCCAAACTCTTAACATCTTAATTTGTTTTGCTGCCAAATGCTTGTTTTCCTCTTCGTGCCTCGGCAATCACTCGGATGTTTTTGGTCCTAGCGTGCGCGGTGTCGGCCATGTTGTGCGAGGTGGTCTTCAGCGGCGTCAGCAGCAGAGTGAGGAGTGACGGCGTGGAGGGAGAAGAGGTCAAAGGTGACATGGAGTTTGATGTGGTGCTCGGTCAGTCGGAGCTGACGGAGAAAGCCTTGCAGCTTTGCCATCTCCTGCCTCCGGGCATCATGCCAGTGAGTTTGTATTCTTATCACACAAATGCACACCCAGTGTGTCTCATTCAATGGATGTTTAATGGAGCTGAACAGCCATTCATCCTGCTCTGCTGCCTCTATCTCAGCCAGAGAGAGGTTTTGGATTGTGTGGGTGTGTGTATTTCTCTGAATGCGCACGCTTCATCAGGCTGACTTCAAGGGCTCCGAATCTGAGCCACTAATACTTTTCCTTTCTGTGTGCCCACCTTTCATTTCAGCAGCTGCTCTTTCTTGTCTCCTTTGCTTGTAGCTTTGTTTCTCACTCCATTTCTCACCAAGAAATATCTCCCCCAGCTCTCAGCCTCCTTCCAGCTGCCTCTCGTTCTCCCTGTGTGATCTTCGCTACATCTCTACTCCAAACCTTATGCTTTCTGTCAGCTGTCTCCGGCTGTATTTCTTAGAACGGTGATAGTCTGAAGTTGTTTTTGCTTTTGACTGCTTCACCACCAAGCTAAGCCATTTTCTCTCTCTTGCTCTCTGCAGCCTTGTCAGTCGGCTCAGAGTTTTGCTCTGGATGCTGTTGACAGTCTGGTCCGCTGTGGCATCCTGATCATGGAGGAAGTAAGAACCGCTAAAGAGTTTTGAAAGTTATTTCCTTTAAGTCTAAATCATTTAAAACAGTCATTTTGTTGAGAATATCTCTGTAAATCAAATTGAAACCTGATATTTAACTTGAATATTTGTGTTTTTTGTCCGATATTAAATAAAAACATTTTTAGGGTAAGTTAGAATTAGCAAAATTATTTTATTTTATGAAAAAAAATTAGAAAGGTTACAGTTGGGTTCGTTCTCACCTTTTAATCCGATTGAACATTGAAAGTAGTTCATTTTTATAAAGTATTTTCAAATCATCACTACTGTCAGCAGAAGGATCTCCTGTAGCAGGCTGTGCTGCACCACACCAGAAAGTCTCTGACTTAAGACTCTGTTACAGAGTTGCTATTTCAAAGAATATGAATATTTTCTGAAATAACTTTCTTTGCACAATCAACTCCAGGCCAGATCCAACCTTCTTTATCTGATCATTTGGTTTTGTTGTCACTGCGTCTGATGCTGCTACTGCCATAGAAAATATCAGATTTATTTTCCTGAAACAACCGACGAAAGATTATCTCAGTCTTGCAGCAGAAACAGTACAGTCTGCTCAGTCTCTTCTTGTTGGCAGCTTTGCTGTTGGATCTCCTGCCTGGTCTGTTGTCTCACTGAACACTGGGGTATTTGTTTTGATTCACGTCTTCATTTATGCAAACGTATCCGTGTTTTCCATGAAACTTGCTTTTGTTCTGTTTCACTGAAGATGACAGAAAATGTACACGTCCTCAGTACTCCATCTCTCTGGTCATCTGAGTGTTTCTGCAGATTACAGGTCTTTGGTTTGTAAAGCTTCCTGCTCCAGACACCCTGATCAGAAACAGACCTTCAGTGTCTTGTACTGTGCTCTGTTGGTCATGAAGTTACCGTATTTTCCTCACTATAGGTCTATTTTTAATCTTTTCCATATTTAAAGGTGCATTAAACGACGCGAAACAAAACAGCCAGTCAAAGCAGAGTACGTCTTACTCCGACTCTGACTGCAGTAGCCGTAATGTAGCTAGAACATTTTGACAGAGCGCTGTGTGCCACACAAAATAGCTCAACCACAATTGATCCAGATTAATTAACTAGATGTTTTACTCCAGAACAACATATAAGGCTCTCCAGATTATATGGTTGTTTTTTGATAAAATTAAAGGCTTTTATGTGCGTCTTTTAGTCCGTAGCGATCCAGACGATATTTGAGGACTCCACCTGCGTCTCCTGGAATTTAAATCAACATGAATTGTGTCAATATTAGGGTTATTAATGTTAATTTAAAGTTTAACACATTACATATTGCAGATTAACTGCAGTATGTATTTTGACCTGAAAGCCTCCAGGTTCACAGCAGTGCATTACACAGCCTTGTACTGCGTTCAGCAAAGCAGAGTCGCAAACGTGAGTAAAAAGACGAATGAGGAGAGTTTAACTGGTGTGCTCAGCTGCAAATTTCGCTTTAAAAAAAACTGTAATGGAGAATTAGATAAACCCAAGGTAGTATGTAGCTTACTTACTGCAATGAAGAATTATCATTTTACCAACCAGCTATGGTTAACGTTAATGTTCAGTTCATTTACTCCGTACAGACATCCATCTATCGGATATTTCTCTTTACTGAAGGCTGCGGTCTTTTTACCCCTCATCAAACATATTCCACATCATTCTACTGGAGCATTCTCTCCATTTATTTCCTGTTTTTTGTCTTGACTTTGAGTTGCTTTTGTTCACTTGTAAGTTTTATTCCTTCGTCCATCCCTGAAGACGTTAGAGCTCAGAGCAGTGATGAAGGGTAAGATGGGATTGTTGAATAAGTGTGAAATAGTGACACAAGGCAGCAGCAGCGTAGCCTGCAGCTGCACACAGACCAGCGCAGCTTTATGATCCTCCAGCGTCATGTGAGAAATGTCTCAATCTGCAGAATCTGAAGATGAATTTTTACATTCAGACTACGTAGGATCTCTGTGAAATCTAGACGCTTTCTCTAAAAGCAAAAACTATTAAAGTAGTATAAAAATGCAAAACTTTTTGCACAGTGCAGTGTGTTTATTAAAAGACTTTAAAACCTTTTGTGTTTGTTAATTTCTTTATTTTGCATATCTTTATTTTTAAAGGTCACACGTATTCAGGCACCCAACAGTGTTAATTAACTCTTTTCACATACATATACTGCACAGCTTTTGTATTTTACTCCCTTGTTAGAAAATGTATAACAAGTCCAAGGCACACAGAACACTTTTCTTGAAAAAAGTTATTATTAGAGCTGAGATCCAGTGATGAACTCGGCCCGTTACCTACGAGTTGATACCCTCGATGGTGACACTTTATTTGAAAAGGTGTGCGTAAGAATGTCATAAACACAACACCTGTTATGACCATGAAGGAGTCTTTATGAATGTTTACGACTGTTTTCATAAAGTGTCATTTAAATAATGACACTTTTAATGCAGAGTTGCAGTAAAAGTCTGTTAAAAGTGCCAATTTTGCATCATTTGGTAAATAATGGCACTTTTAATTTAAAGTTTCACTTAAAAGTGTCCACTTTGCATTAAGAGTGTCATTAATGTGTCATAAATATTCATGTCATGTTTATGACAGTGTCATGTCAGTCTTATGCACACTCCTTCAACTAAAGTGTTACTGTTTGCTCTTCGGTTTGTCTCATGCAGATTCCCCGAGACATTCACATCTGTGATTTCTGGAAGAGGGAAGGCACTCTGACCTGGACCGCCACCGACGACCCGTATAACAGTGACTCTGACTGCGAGGACCAGGACTTGCGCTCATTTAAGGTAAACAAAAGCTTCATGGATTCATGCTACCCTTCATGTGATTCAGAGTAGCATGAGGACAAAGGTTTAATGCTCATCCAGATCACTCACTGGGAGACTGCTGTAAACTTAAACATGCAGAAACACAGAATGGTGACATGAAAAGAACTTTGAAGTATCTAAATCTCCATTACAAAAAGCTTCTACACACCACATATCACATAGCTTGAATGTGAATTAGCAGAGTGTCGTCTGTAGACGTACTTCCTGTTGCATTCGATATTTCAAACCAACTCTAATCAGCCGAGGTTCTTCCAGAGGGACCAAACAGCAGGAGTTTAAATATTTCAAAGTGACTTTGGGATGTTTAAGAATTATGAAAGGAGACATGATTAACTTAAAGATCGACACATTTAGGGATTGTCACTCAACTAGGCTTTCTTTATTTTGTTTTTTTATCATTTAATCTCTCATTTTAATAAGTTGTTTCTGTGCAGCATTACCATTAAAATAAACTTAATTTGACAAAAAATTATTTATTATGAATTACATTGTTGTGTATTCCATCCATCCATCCATCGTCTTCCGCTTATCCGGGGTCGGGTCGCGGGGGTAGCAGCTTCAGAAGGGAGGCCCAGA
>CAEFZY010031757.1:0-15857 GCA_903066815.1 Brachyrhaphis roseni
TATATTTATTATTATTATTTTTTAATTGTGTCACATTATATCAAATATTACATATATAACCTTGTTTTTCCCAATCCTTTCTCTGAAATTGTACATTTCTCTTTTGGAATAATACATTTTCCACATAATTTTAGACAGCTAACGTTGTTTGTCATAAAATTCATATCAAAAATAACTTTAAAAAGCAACATATGTGTGCAGTCAGGTTCTCCCTTTGTCCCTTTCTTCTCATTTTAAGTTGGATTTTCACACTCGCAGCTCATGTCCTTATGAGAGTCATGTTTAATTACCTGGCTCAGACAGCGTCTGACATAACATAACAGTGTTGTCTGAGGAATCTGATGATGCTGCATTCTTCAGCTATTTTCCGTGGGTCTTAGAATAGACGGATTGGCACTTGGAACCCTAAATCGGTTTTTCAATCTGTGAAAGAGTATGGTAGTCACAAAGTTTAACCGCACACTTTTTTAAATTTTTTATTTCGGTTGTAACAACGATTCTTGGCCGTAAATGCAACACTGCTGGAAAGTCTGTCCACTGCGTGTAAATGGCACCAGATTTGGACAAAAATAGATGTGTGAGTTGAGTGGTGAAGCTGTGTATGTGGCTATGGCACTGTTTGTACAAGAGTAGATGGCTTTCTTGAGAAATATGCAGAGTGTGTGCACACTCGGGGTGAAGATAGGTCATAGGATGTCATTTCGCAGGGAACAACCTGTGTGACTGATTCAGTCACAGATCTTTTACCTCACATTGGGGGAAATTTACAACTGCCGCACTGTCTGGCCTGTTGCAACCTTGAAGAAATGAGCGATGACAGGGCTTTAATGCAAACAATCTGGACGTTTGGCGTATGTTGGCACAGGGAAGACCGTAAAAGTTGCAGCACGGCAGCTCTCGTGGAACAGAGCCTGAGATTTATACTTTTTAGGTGACACAGAATGCATAAATATGGGAGTTGCTGATGCTGGAGTCTGATTAAAAGTGCAATCGGACTCAGTGCAAGCAAGGATTACCTACTGATGAGACATGAGTTTTAAAGAAGAAGCCAAAAGAAAAGCAATTTGGCACAGATTTTAAATAGTTAACAACGTAATTACGACAATTCAACTTGGAAATGGAGAGAATCTTCAGAGAATGACAACGCCGCCATTATGTTAAAAGAAAATCTGAGAAACATGAGGCTTTATGGCTTTGTTGTGACAGTTTTCTTCTATGAATTGCAGCTTATCTAATTATCAAAGCTACTTTTATAGATTTTGGCATCACATCTCAGTCGGTAACACGGAGATCTTGGCCGAGGCTTTCACAGTAATCTGTTGTAGGTGCTATGGGAAGCTTCTGTCGTGTGTACTTGATTACAGCCTGGAAGAGTGCTGAGTAGAAGTGGAAGTAGCAGAGGCGATGCAATAAAGTGTCCTTATAAAGTGCACACGCAAGCTTCTGCTTCATGTGAGCGACTGACGGCATCAAATTTGACTGCACTGAGGGAGAATGTGAAACAAATGACCACTAATTCATTCAATAATTAAAACATCACTTTGTATAATGAGCTCAGCAGATATGCAGTTCCACCAGGGGTTTGCTAATTGCTGCTGGCTAGTCTGAAGGAGCTGAGTGGGGGAGTTGCGAAGGAAGCGAGGCGGAAGCGAGGCGGGAGCTCCGAAACTTGGAAACTGCAGCTTGGAGGAGGAGCTTTGTCCTCGAAGGCGGCACTAGGTCCACCCAGGCGTTTTTCACAACTAAATGGTTGCCAGGGGATGTTAAAAGATTTCTCAAGATGCCTGAAAGACTCTAGGCAACACTCCAGGTGTGTTGTTGATGAGGGAGTAACATTATAACATGATGTAAATCTCAAAAAGGTTTATTTCACATAATACTGCCCCTTTAAAAAGAACTAAGATCCTTTCCTTATCCATAAACTTGTCATGCCTCTTTAGATCTCTTGCTAAGATCACAGTGATCTGCTATGCCTGTTAAAAGCTCAAAATCTGAAGGATTCATTCATATTGTACTTTTAAATAATCTACTGCTGCAAGAAAATGCAATCAAGTAAGCATTGTACCACATGTTCTCAAACGCATGTTAATATGACTTTCTAAAAGAGTGTGTTTGCAGCTTTCAATTCTTCATGTTTATTAGCTAAATGTGACCAGACCATAAAATCATGCCGAATTGAGGAACTACAATATATCAGGTGTGTCCACTGCTACAGTACTGCCTTATTGCAACCTTGACACCCATTACGAGGCTGTTCTCATGTGTCATCTCCTGACACATTTATGCTCTCTATTAAAACCATTAAGTAAAACTAGCTCTTTTTTTTTTTTTTTTTAATTGAAACCCTTTTCGTCTGTCTTGTGGATGCTTGTTGTCATGGAGACAAAGCAGGTTTGGCAGATCAACATCTGGTTCAGAGTCAAATTATGTTTAATCAGGTCGTTCTGGCTCTCTGCCAGCCTCCAGTTCTTTTCCCTGCCTTTATGCTGCCTCTGTTCATCATCCTTAAGCTCCACCAAAGTAAGCTAATGAATAGAGCAATATTGACTCTTTTAGTCATCAACTGATTTGGCATTATTACAAAGCTGTATTTACATTGATTCCAACTGCATTTCTTGGCCTCTTGTTTATTTGAGTTTGTCACGAGCCCCAGCTTGAAGTACTTCATTCTTACATTAAACAATGGAGGAAATAAGTACAGCTACACGATGTTTATTTAATTCAATTGTGAATCCCTGACATGAAAGTTACTATAAAGTGTTTTTTCTCTAAACTACATCTGCCTGTGTGTCACTTTACTGACAATGGGATTTATTTTGCAGTGTTTTGGGGACCTCTGCTGGTCAAACAAGTGAAGCAATCTGAAATATTTACAGAGCATTTCAGAAAATCTGATGACAAAAACAGAAAACACAGAAATAGTCAACCAGCCCCCCCCCCAAAAGAAAAACACCCACACAATACAAATCAAATAATTACCATTGCCCATTATATGTTTTTATAACATAAAATCTCATTATGTAGAAAATACAAGACTGCATTTCATCTCATAGCTCAAAACATTGGAAAGCGTTGAGACCTTTGCTGTATAATGCAACAAAAGTTCTGGATGTCTTTTCAAGGATTAATAGTCTCCATATGTGGAGAGCGTTCTACACTGAGCGCTGTCTCACATTATTCCCGGTTCCGGAAAATTCTCGACAAATATGCTTAGATAGCATTGTTAAGGTGAGATCCCTCTTCGACAACTGTACAATTAGAATGAGCAGGATCATATTATGAGAGCTCAAAAAACAAAATATTAGCGAAAACCGTCAAAATCCAGTTTGATGATGTCGGGGGGAATGACTGAAAACAACACAGAGGTGTGAGTTTTGAAGAGGTTTGTTGGCTTGTGTAAACACTAGTGTTGCACAAGTAACCTTTGACGTGTCCCAAGCACTTTTACGTATCTGACTTACTAGTTCCCCACAGTTTGCCGCTCTGATGAAGATTATAGCACCACAACGATCAGACAGAGGGAACATTCCAGCTGTAAGGGGCTCAAGCTTAGTGTGTTTGTCTTTAACTAGCCATGTCGGATATTAACATTGATGGAGAGGCAGAAGAGAAAAATGATTGTCTTCAGGACAAACAGTTAGTGCTCAAGAGATGGAAGATGTAGCTGAGGCTTGTGGGGTCATTCTGCTAAAATGGTAGCTTTATCGTTGTCCAGCAGATGAAAAATGGACTGTGTATTGCCCAAGACTTTTTTTACTGGCTGCAGGTGCACAAAGATGTGGTTTTGTACTGTCGCTGCTGCCATGCTGAAATGAATACCTCCTTATCATTATTGACTTTATGACCTGACGTCCAGAGGCTGTACCACTAAAATCGATAAAGACCAATGTCTTAGTAGAACATTCTTGGCAGATGGATCGGTTTTCATTGGTCCAGATTTTTTTTTCTATTTTCATGTCTGGTGTTAGCTGAACATTTTGAAGTATAAGTGACTTCTGCAGGTGGTGTCTTGGTGGTTCTTACAGCCCACAATCTACTTACGTTTTTGGCAAAGTTTTAAACATCTCACCAGAGATGAGAAGCAGCTAAGAAAAATATGGAGGTCCAGGTGAGCTAGCCATTACGTTGTTTTCTCATGCCAGTCTGTGTAGCCATCAGTTTCTGACATATTCACACACAATAGGGTTTTATTTTAAGAGACAACCCTTTGAAAAACTGACTTAAATATTTAAATTTGTCTATCAGAAATACTTTATTTGTATTTTGAACAGCTGTAGTGGCCTTTTGTGAGTACCCATCAAATGTTTTAGGAGCAAAAACTATGTGGAAGTGGTTTATAAAGAGAATTAGGGTGAAATAGTCATGGTATGAGGACCTTAGCCAACAATAGTAACATGTGTAAGCTAATGCCCTCTGTGAATGATTTACACATAACTCAAAAGTTGATTTTAGGGCTGATTTTAAGATAATATATATATATATATATATATATATATATATATATATAAAAATCTAAGCTGTAATATTTTGTTTTTAGTAAAGAAGCAAAAATACAGTTAAAACTAAAAACCTATTAGTAATTTATCACTTTGTGATAAATTCTCAGCAAATGTTTAGTTATTTTGGGAAAAATAACTAAAAACTGTGCCCAAAATATTTCTAATGCATTACTGAATGTTGTTGAAATTGGCATGGCAAAACAAGTGTAGTTGCCTGATTTGAGGTAAAAAAAAACAACAACAAAAAAAACAAACTGTCAAACACCATTTTATGCATTTCACAGAACCTTTAAATGTTGGAGAATTGACTGAAGCCTTTAGTCTGTAGGTAAGTTTTATTAGTGGTTGGAGAAGATATTTAGGCAGGCCTTTTCTGGGATTTTATTTTGTGTCATTGGGAGAGTTTTTTTTTTTTTTCCCCACAACTTTTGAAATTGAAGTGCTATCCTCTCATCATCTATGTTGGATATTTTCTAGACTTTTGACACCTCAGGGGAGAAGAGGTGCGGGGTGAGCTGAAAATCATGCTGTGGCATGAAATGTAGAAGCACCACAGGACCTTTTTTGGTGCTATTCTGTTATTGACCTTGAGAACTTGCCTCAGAATCCATTTACTCACAAACCATCCGTACTATTTATTTTTTTATCTTTCGTTTGCTCTGCAGAGAAATAATTTTCACCACAACCTCCTTGGTTGTAAACATAATTTAAACATCGACTACTTGGTAGAAGAGAATAAAGGAACCTAAAAGAAATGTAATCATTTTCACCAAACTATCCTTTTTTTTTTTTTTTTTTAAATCTGCTCTCCAGAGAAAATGGCTCATATCTCCCCATTGTGTCTTAAAAAATACTGAAATTGTCACACTGAATATTCACTTAAGTTTCAGTGGCAAACTGACTAGAGCTGTGCCACTATGGGGCAAGGATGGGGTAAAACCTAAACTGTTTAGGGTTTAATTGTAAATGGAAAGTAAAACTTAAATTACAAAGCAAATGTATTTTTCTCTCCACTATTAATAGCAAATCTGTCCAGTAGATCTTCTGACATTGAAAAGATTTAAATTTTCTTTTTTTTATGTCCAGAAGATGTGGCATATTCAATGCAACCAATGTGAGAAATGGATAGGGGCTATTACAAATCTCTTCTTTCAGTCTTCCTTAAATGACACTGTATACATTTAACTTTTTTCTAAATGTTTGAGTTTCTTGTGCACATGAAAGCTTGTGTACTTAGTTGGACTTTTTCCCTACTTCTTACTGTTATGTAGAAATAAAGTTGTCAGAAACCGCTACATTAAGCACATTATAGATGAAACACGCAGATATGTTTTGTTGTAAAAGTTGCTTGCAATTAATGAGAATTTCCTTTGTCATATGGATTTCTAGTCTCCTCTAAGTTCAAACAATGAGCACGGTAATTTCTGCCTTGATTACAATAGATGAATACTGAAATAGAAATGTTTCCATTGTTTTTGACAGAACAGAGTCCAGTGGTGTTGGTGCATGTGGCCGGCTGGCTTTCTGTATGGAGTAGATGGCGGCGCATTTGAGAGCGGGGAGGTTGCGCTTCGAGTTTCTGGTTGTGAGGTGTTGCTGGTTGAGGAAGGGAATTGTGAGATTGTGGCTTGAGAAGACTTGAACAGCAAATTGAGGAAGTTTCTCTGAGAGGAGGATCCAGGGGAGAACTCTGAAGAAGGCAATAACCTTGGGAAAATTCAGCGAGAGTGAGCTTAGCATGAATCCAGGTAATCACAAGGAGATCAACACAAGAACTGTCACAGTGGGTTAGCTGTACCACATGGGTTGACAGTCAGACATCAAGTCAACTGCTCTTAAGCTCCAGCCGACGAGCTTGATGAAAAGCGGGTGTGCAGCAGCACACCCCTCGTCCTCTCCCTTCTCACGGGAAACCTGCAGCTCAGTGGGAGAGAGAAACCATAAAAACACACTCCCCAGGTTCCTACCATTTATTTCATGTTTATAGAAGTTTTAAGAAGGCAAACTTTTACTGTCACAGTTTTGTTTTGTTTTTTTAGTAAATGATCAGCCCTCCAACTCTGGGCCCGGCAGCTGGGCTGGGGTGAATGTTGCGATCCGTGTTTGGCTTTTAGTAAGCATGATCAACTGCAGTAACTTTCTGATGCCTTTTCTCTTTAATTCTGCAGAAGCAGCAGTGGTGTACTTAGTTTTTGTTCATGCTGCTCTTCCAGTTGCACTTAGTCTTTACTAAATGAATACTGGATCGATATACTCTTCCTGATATTTTTTTTGTACTTACCAGTTAAATGCCGCTTAACTCTTACCACCTCATGCCACACTGAACTACAAAGTCGAATTTGCAAATAAAATAATATGCAAAAGTCAGTCAAAAAACCTTATCTTAAATGTTAATTCTATTCTTGTTAAATATGACATGTTGGTGTGGTCTAGTATGCTAAAATCACTGCAGTTTAGAGGTGTTCAGTTATATTCAGCTTTACTGAGGTATACAGAAGCTGTTGGTCCTACATGTATCTATCTAGGATTGTTGATTTGCCCCACATCTCCTGAGGTTATGGAGGGGAAAAAGCATTCAGTTATGATTAACATAGACAAAATTTGCTCATAATTAAAACCAATAAACTAACACAGATGAAAGTGGTAAAGTTTTGTTTCACTCTGCCTTCTAAAACTGCCTACAAATTGCCATGCAAGGTGTGATATTGTATTATATTGAAATCCTGATTAAATGTGTTAAAATTAGAGTTTAAGAAATCTATTAGTGCAGGAACTTTATTTACCATAAACAGTAATTACTGTAATGTGTACAAGCGCACACTTGATGGCAGCATTGTGACATTGGAAAAAAGTCAATGCCTCAACATTAATGTCATGAAGTCTACAGGATACCGAGAAACTGACACATTTACTAACATGCACAGAGTACTTAAACTTCTTCAGCTATTCTCCCACACTGTGAAACCTAATGGTTGCATAAAATACAGCAAGCTTATGTTCATAATAAATGTACATGTAAGCACTATCCTGCTTGCTCATTTATTTAACCCATTTTAGTATTTAAATCAGTTTTTTCTCTCTCCATATTTCATGTATGCAGTGAATTCAAATAATTAGGTACCTGACCTGGAAACTTTAGCAAATTGTCTTGTTTCCTGAGCTATTAAAATGATCTTTAGTATATGTGTACAAGCCCATCTTCACCTCCACTTTCTCAGGGGGAACTTAGATTACTTGGCAACTGTGGAAGTTGCTAATTGGCAAGCAAGGTGTCTGAAAAGTGGCTGTATAAAGTTTGTTGGGATAAAACATTAGCATCAACTTCTAAGTAATGTAATGAGAAATTGACTTGCAGTCTTCAACCAACTATTTAGTACCAATGGTTGACAGTGACTCTTTGTTTTCAACAACAAAACAAACTGCCAAAGTCTTGTAGTACAGCTGTTTGTGTTGTGATGGGCGGATAAAGTTATGACACTACAAATAAGAAAGAACCACTAAATTATACATTTACTTGTAAGTCAAAATCTTGTCAATAGCCAGGAATGTCACTGGATTTAATCTTTTAGACCCCTTTTAATTCTTTCATGCCGAGTTGTTTTTGAAGAGTCCTTTTCTCAGACTGAAATGTACTGTGGAAAAATTTAATGGAAATAATAAAAGTACCCATGTCCTGTCTCCATGGTGCTCAGTTATTCTCAGCCAGGAGTGAAGTTGCCTTGCGCCAGTGCTTTTCTAAATCAACACTTCTGTCGTAGACCAGCTTTGTCCTCTGACACATTTTGCTCAGGCTAAGTTTGATGACTCCCTCTCCGCTGCCACTTTCCTCTTTGATGGACCCCTCGGGGTACAAGAGCGCCACGGACTGCTGCACCACCCCATCCCGATGTCCGTTGCCCCCAGCACAGCCTCATGCCTTCTCTCCATCCCACCGCAGCCCTGCAGTGCTGCTTTGCAGAGGCAGATCACACTTGATGACTTCATCTTAATCACATTGTTTCATTTTCTTTTATCAGTGCAGCCGTCATGCTGCACTGGCTGCAAAATACTCCACAAGTGGGTTCAGACAAGCCTCTTATGCATTCACATGTAGGGGAGAGAAATGCTCACAACCCAGAACCGCGTCTGATTAATTTGAAGGAAAAACTTTAAAGTCAAACACTGCATGATTAAATTACTTTTTAAATGGCTGTGACTTTTAATCTTTAACCACAGAGGATTTTCTGCTTAATGTTGGAGCAAAACAAACAAAAGGAAAATTAACAAGTATTGAATATTTGTGTAAACCGATTTTTTTTTTTGTAGCCTTTGTTTCATATTATGTTGTGTGCTCTCACTTAGTCTAATTAGAGATAAGACACCTATCATTCATGTAGATTATGGTTTGAATTAACTGTTAAGATTTAATAGATCTTTATTGCCATGAGAGGTGTGCTGGAAGATCCAAACACAGGCAGAACGGTGGCGAAATGCAACACAGTCTCTGCACTACAAATGTGCTCAAAACATTCAGTATTCTGCCATTGTCAAAAAAAAGCACAAATTTGCATTGTGGCGCTTTCATTAAATAAAAAACGCAATTAAAAAGTCCATGTGAATGTTTGTTCAGACAACAGGCCATTAAACCTACTGCATCATCATCATCCTCCTACCACTTCCTGTCATCGTTGTTATTTTCCGCCATCAGTAATATCTGGTAGTTGATCGTGACTGCTGTGATGAAAAAAAGAAAAAAAAGTTGCCTTTGCAGTTTTGAGTATTTCACAAAACTGCAAAGTTTTGAAAATCACCCTATCACCCTATCCTAGAAAAAGCTAAGGCAGAACTAGAGGTATGGATCCTAGGGCAGCTGACCAGCGGAAATAATGAACACTAGAAAACACAAGGGGAAGGCAGTTAAGAACAATAGCACACAGACACAATAGTGACTTTGAAATACAAAATGTATGCAAAATAGCCGAAAAAACCAAAGACCACAATTTGTTGGTAATGAAGAGGGTTTGGTGAAATGACACACAAATCCCTGCTACTTATTCAATAGTGATTAAAGGAGTGAGGTTCTCACTATAAGTAATATCGCACATTAAAATAATAAAACAAATGTAAAGCATGATCTCCATGCTTTTGCTTTAAAATCTAACAATTGAACACTTATTGCTGCTAGAGGCTGCAATTGGTATTGGTATTAAACTGCCTGATCCATTTCTCAGTCCTGCTTCATGCCTCACTGCACAATTAACTTTATTTCTAATATGAAATGTCTAACATGTTCATAACATATCTACTTTGGAAATTTTAATCCACAGCATCAGATGTTAGTTTGGTAACACAAGTTATTTAATCTGAAAATTAAATTGGTACAAAACTACAGTAGCAACTACTTTTGTCTAAGGCAGGATTTTTTTTAATTTTTAGTTGGTACATGAAAAAAAAAGTCAGCATCTGAAACTGTTCAAGACCTTGTATGATTTCAAAAAGTGTAATGGAAACTGTGATTTTGTTACTTTACAGATTTCCCCTGAAATTATTCATACGCCAAAACCTAAACCTGTCAGGTTTAGGTTTAAAAGCATAGTTTTTACAACTGGAAGTAATACTGATGCTTTTGAGTCCAAAAGGGAATCGGTAGAGGGAGCCAAAGATTAGGGTAATGGCAAGGAGGCTTTTCAGGAGGCTCATCGACAAAAATCACATCAGTGAAAAGGTGCAGAAAACCAGCAATTATAAAAAGGCCTCAGTTGCTTTTAAGGCTAATAAAGATTTTACCATTGATTATTGAAAACTGTTTAATCTTAGATGTGAACATTTTTAAATAAAATGTAAAACATTTTTATTTTCAGAACTACTTTAATCTTTTGAAAGATGGCTGCCTCCTATCAGAAACAAACTTCTTACTTGAATGAAACGGATGTAAAAGCTGGATCTCGAATCTTATTCAAAACATTCAAACATATTTGAATAATTTTGGGTTTAAATGAGCTGTTAACTCACTTATGTATTGTAAATGAGCTTGGGAATCTAAAGTCATTATAGTCAACATTATCAGAAAAGCTATGGATGCTAAATGGTTGACGTGTCTGGAACATGCAGCAGCCCTGCACCACTTCACTCTCTTCCAACAGTTTTGACCTTGCTCTAACTTCAGACACACACTCCCAGAAACATGGGTTTTCTTGGACGTGGCAGGGCGCCAAAATAAATAACCTGCCCTCAGAGCGTCGGCAGAACCGCAAGAAATCCAAAACCAGGTCCCGGCCCCGGCGGCACTCACTCACAGGGCTATCAGCGAATGACTTGCTGAAATTTTAATTGTCCGAATGCATCATGTGGTTTGGAAACAAAATCAAATCAGGACGGATCATCCTTCCTCTTTGACGCCCATCCAAAAGGAGAGTAGCATTTTTGATTAGGGTTTCATTTATTTATTTTAGCCGGCTCTGATTTCAAGGTCGGGTTACACAACTTGGGGGACAAACAGATGACATTGTATGGATAGGTAATTCAAGAGTCCGCATGCTTTGATCCTCACAGATAAGAGGGAGATAAGAGACAGGTGTCTTGTAGAATAGAGGACATCCACCCAGAAATTCAATCTTTCACTCGCTCAAAAAAAAAAAAAAAAAATGGTTCCCATGGAATGAAGAGATTGATATCCATTCCTTCCTCCAATTAAGAAGATCAGAATTCCATACATGCTGACGCGTCTTGAATGGCTGCCTTTTCTTTTCAACCTAAGCACTTCTTTTTGGAAGGCAAAGTTTCTGAAAAGTTTTATTTTGCATAGCAAATACGAGTCTTCACAGCCGCTGTCTGCAGAAATTACTTCAGTTTGCAGCTAAGACATTTCATTCAAAGATTAGGTTTGTTTGTAAGGAAATATTACAAGCAATAAAAATTGAGGTTCTCAACAATTTCTGAAAATAAATTAGTCTGAAATGTTTTTATATTTAACTTTATAAAAGCACAATGGCCTTCCAATGAGGCTCTTTTTTTTTTTTTTACTACTTATTCCAAAAACAAAGAATTAATTTTCCACCTGCACAATGACATCCTACCTTCCTACACTGGTAAAACTTGATGAGAAATAAATAAATATATTAAACAAATATGAGTGGATAAACAGCAACAAACATCTTATATATGTAAAAACAAATGAAAAAGGAGCTAAAACAAATTAAACAATTAAACTTTAAACAGTGTGGTGGCCTTTGAGTGTGCCATCTTTGTTATTTATTGTATAAGCCATTAATAATCATGCAGGAAATATTCATTACAAGCCAGCATATCATCGCATAAAGGCCGTGTCTAGCAAATTAAAAATGCATAAGGAGTAATGGGACTTGAATACCTTAGTGGACGCCTTTCAAATGTGTCGACACAGCGAGAAGCAACTGAAGATGTACAATATGACACTTTCAGCACTAAACATTGACAGTCAAAGGAAAAATAGGACACCCCAATTTAATTTTTACTGTTCATTAAGAAATAGTCACATTTTAATATCCAAGTTGATGATTCTTAAACAAAGGAACCTATTTTTCCCATTAAATAGGATATAAAAAAGGTTTTAAGGCAAAGGAAAAAGTTACAGTACACCGCTCTTAGAAGTCCTTGTCACTTTTATCAAAAGTGACAGGGGCTTTCATAAATTTCTCCAGATTTATGGAGTCTTTGTTCTCTCTGGCAAACTTCAGTCTGGCCTGATCCATCTTTCAACGACAGAGCAAATGCTCTCCTTGCAAATGTACTACTTAGCATCTTGCATTCTGTTTTTAACCTGTCCAGGGTGAACCACGCCTCACGCCCGAAACGTTCGCTGGAGATAGGCACCAGCACCCCTCCGGACCCGACCTCACTAGGGACAAGGGTGTACAGAAAATGGATGGATGGTATTCTGTTTTTAGCGTAAACCTGTCGAATTCAGTTGCTTTGAATATCCCCCATTTTGTAGACTGTTCTGTACAATGCAATAGTAACAGAACTCTTTAAATCTCTTATCAGTTTGTTTGTACTTCACATTTCAGCAACAAGGCAGTTCAAAGTGCTTTACATATAAAACACACACAAAAAAATACAACTTGTACTACAGCTCTGAGGAGGAAAAAAACTGCAACTAAACTGTTTACGAGCACATGTCTGCCAGAATTAAAGCCTTATCCAGGCAAATAAGAACACCATTTCTAAGGAACGTGAATTTCGGTTAAACCCAACAAGCAGTCTTCACTTGCCTGAAAATATTTGACTTGGCTAAACTCCCAAAACTCTAAACATTTACCAGGTTCCACAAGTATAAGCAGTGCAACATCATTTTTAAAACATTTCTTTAAACAAATTTGAATTACTGGAAGTTAACTGTGCGCAGGTAACAGTCAGTTGAGTTCAGTGGGGGCTAAATTATGCTAACATCTAAATCACAGTAGTCTAAGCTCTCCATGTTAAACCCGAAGTGTTTCAGGCAAGGCTCAGTCACTAAGTATTACAGAATACGTACCATGTGTCTAGTGAGCCGACTGTAGCGGAAATGATCGGGAAGATCTCCTTATAGCAGCACGGAGAAGAATGAACCCAGATTTGATGTCTTGTTTAAACCAGCATATTAAAAACTAAAAGTTTTAAAATGTCTTTTCTTCTGTTTGAATAGTTTAGTAATGTTACTTGGATTTCTCGGTATTCTCAAAATTGCTAGAATACATTTGTGGGAAGCACAACCTTTCATAGGGTGACTTATTTTTTTTCCATAGATGCATATTATAGTAGCTCTGACATTAAATTTAATGAACAGAAATCGAACATCTTGGTGAACATGATCCCAAGGGTCCCTGACGCCCAATCTGCATATGAACTAAGTTAACACAAATGATTTAGTGCATGGTTGTAAAAGCAAACTAACAGCAGTTTGTAGCTTTGCACCCTTCTTGCAGGAAGCAACAATATTTGATGCAATTGCACCGTTTAAACAAGAATACCTGAGATGACCAGCAGGTGTCAGCTTTGCATAAGAGAAGAAGTGACAATTTCTTTCCTGAAACTTAGACCTCCGAGTCTTCTTTCAGATTATCTTGAAAGTCAAGCCCCTTTTGGAACACTTTAATATTAAAAACATAAGGCTCATGTTATGATTTTCTTAATATGACTACAGGTTCGATTAGAATCACAGTGCAGTGATGTTTTATTAGCAGGTCTGAGTGATACTTGACCTCTCAGGTCCAGTTTGTCAAAGCTCCTTCTGACAGATGCTGTTGCTGTTGTTTCCAGTTCAGTTATTCCAGTTTATAGTTGTTTACTTCTACAAAGATTATCAAAGATTATTGAACAACAATGAGAGATGACATTTGTCCATGTTTTCCATGTGTCTTAGGTTTTCTAAGAAGACATAGTGGAGAGCCCAGAAGATAGGTCAGGCTCTACTTTATTTACAACTGAGCTGCTGTTGGAGCACCTCGCAAAATTACACTTTTTTTCCCTCACAATAACTATATGTAAACATTTTATTCGATTTTTAAATTAGACAAAGTAGTGCACAATTAAGCCTGTACAAAATGTTCTTAGTATTCCCAGGTATTTGGTATTTAGTAGTCTTCCATCAACTGTGACCAGTTTCCTTGCTGTTGCTGAAGAAAAGTACCATCATCAGATCAGACCACCTTTTTTTTTTTTACACATTCATCCCCAGCGCGACTTTGTGGCAAACTTTAGGTGGGACTTCTTATGGCAGTCTTTCAGCATTGACCTTTTTTGTTGGTGTGCTCTCAAAAAAAAAAACAGATTTCAGGAGATTGTGGCCAGTCTATGTCCTGTCTACAGCTTCTGACAGAATTATTTTTGCATTTATATGAGCATGCTATTCAATTTTAACAGTACCTGATTATCTACCTTTTGTTTGTGGAAAAAAAAAAAACCTTAGCTAAAAACTTTTACCTATTTCCTTTTCTTTTATTTTATTGTAGAATCACATTCTTTGAAGAAGACAAGCACCATTTTATGACAAAATCCTTTATTTCTCAGGTGTCACAGTAACAATGGCTTTATTTAATATTCTGAAAGGTTTATGGCCACCTCGACTAGAGGTCTAACACTGAACACTGCATGTAAAATAGATCAAATCAATCCATCTTTATCTAGCATCCATTATAATTATTTTTAATATGAGTCTTGGACCCATATATTGAAACTATCAGAAACTTAAGTTGTCTTGAATTACTCATAAAGCAGCTGCAGTACAGTAAAGTAGTACAGTCTTTAGAAACTGTGCTACTGAGAAACTCCAGAAACTTTTAAGATATGTACGGAGGTAGTAAAATACATGTAACTCATCACTTCGAAACATTTCAAATGAAACATTTTCAAAGTCACACATGGCAAAATTTGCACATCTAAAAATTCTTTAAAATAATCATTTACATGTAGTTATATTCAGTGAATTAGAATATTGTTGAAAAGTAACTTGATTTACATCATTTAGACTAATTACATAGAATGATGTTTTCAAACCTTTATTTTTATAATTTTAACTCTATTTTCTTTTTACTTTTTTTTTATGCCAAAATGTGAGTTTGATGAAAAGTATGCTCAATACCTTCTGACAGGCCATTTTCAAAAACTACTTTTAATTTGACAAACCGTCCTCATCGGAAAGTAAATCTTCATTGAATATGACTAGAACTTACTTTAATTTTATGAGGCTTTAAAGGCATTTTGAATAACTTCCTGTTTCCATTGTGTGTAAACGTATGACAAATAGGCCCATTTCCTTTTGCCACTCTTCAAAGTGAAAAGTCAAAAAAAAGCATGCCATTCATGTTAGCCAGGTGTGACTTCATAAGTTAGTAAATGGTAGAAGTCATGTTAGTATAGTTAAAATATGTCTAGACTATCCCACTGAAAATGGTTTTTATTGCACAGAATAAATGTTCAGACATGGAGGCTAAATCTGATACATATTTGGTCTAAAGCAAGATGTTTTTGGTTAGGATTTATTTCAGAAGTTTATTAGAAGTCCAAATGTAAGTTCGTTGTTCAGACTGACTACACCGTGTTCCAAATTATTATGCAAATTGGATTTAAGTGTCATAAAGATAATTTTTTTTGTTGTACTATTAAATTTATAGATGATATTGTGTGTCAGGGCTCTTTGTGTCACTGTAATTAATTTCAGAGAGCTGGGTTGATTAGTTGTCTGGTGAGCTCAATTAAAGGAAATCTACTTTAGAAGGATGTTCCACATTATTAAGCAGGCCACAGGTTTCAAGCAATATGGGAAAGAGAAAGGATCTCTGCTGACGAAAATCATCAGATAGTGTAGTGCCGTATGACAAGATATGAAAACATTAGATATTTAACAAAAACTGAAGCATTATC
>CAEFZY010031759.1:0-11062 GCA_903066815.1 Brachyrhaphis roseni
AAATAAATATTGTGAAGGGAACATTAAAAACGTTTGTTAGGATTGTGTAGGAAAAACATTGATATCTTTTATAAATACGGTGTTTTGTGGTCAATATAATTTCACCATTTTATTAATATGGGTTACCAGTTTGGATCAGGCTTCCTATCAAGCTATAAGAATGATAGAAAACATGCTAACAAAATGCCTCAGACCTGCAGCCCAGAGGCGGTTCTAGACAGGCTAACAGAAATGGCTCTTTAGCTAACTTTTACAAGTTTATGTCGGGGTAGGTGGGGGGTGGGGGTGACGTGACGTGCTCAGAGGGAACATTGGTTGGAAAGCATAAATTACATAAGCAATTAGGCACTTTCATAGTTCATTTGTTGAGACTATAGAATAAAACTACTTGTTCTTCTAAGAAGAACAATCTGAATGTTTCTGAGACTTTATAAAGGAGCATTTTTTGATGACGTAGGCCGTTACAGATCTTTTCCCCAACGCACAATATCAAGACACTCTTTTATGAAACACTGTTGGCCATCGGTCAGTAACCTGAAAGTTGGTTGCTACCAGGATAACGATCTGAAATACAGGGCTGCATTGACACAGAAATTGCTTACCATTCACCAAAATGACCCCTTATCTCTATCTCTGGCCATTTACAGTTCCCAGTGTGGATTCTCAAGAAAACTTGTTCAGTGATTTGAAAAATGCAGACAATATGTGAAGACCTAGTATTCTGGATTATCTAATGAAAGAATAGCCAAAGACTCCTTTCTTAGTATTCCCTAACCTTGTGAAATCCCCTAGAAGACTAAATGCTTTATTATTGGCAAAAGGGGGTGCCAATAACTATACAATTGATGTAGTTAAAGTCAATTATTTTTAACAATAACATAATTTTCCTCTCACTGAATCAATTTACTCAAATGTTGTGAGATTTTGCTGCTCTCTTTACCAGGTGATGCCAGAAGATTCAAATGTGAAAAATGCAGTTAATTTAAAAAAGCTTTCAAACTTAATCCTAATATAAAGCATACTGATCCAGCTTGTTTTACATTCTTTCAGATCAAAAATGTGGATGGAAAAAATGTAACCAATAAAAAGAAAACATTTAAAACTTATTACAAATAATTTTACCAAATTCTACTTTTTGATTACGTACATATATAAGCCCCCTTAAGTGTAATTTTTTCCCCTTTTTTATGTAATTCAATGTGAATGCATCATCAGTAGAAATCTCTAACTAAAACATTGTATTATGATACTGCGAGGTATAGCACCAAGTTTGGTTACAATAGAAATGAATAAAAAAAAAAAAAAACAGAAAAAATTCAATAAAATACTGTCCACTAACCACTCACTAAGCATTCTTTCACTTAAAAAAACCCAGGATAAAACCTTGGTATTTAGCACATGTTTGATGCTAAAAGAATTGGGAGATTTTTATTAAATTGGAAATATTTTATTAGAATATGCTATGTTTCTCTATAAACTTTAAGTCACTTTTTTTTTTTCTTTCTCTGGGTATTTTCAATCTGTTTGAAAGATTTGCTCAAAATCCACTTACAATTCCAGGGTTCAATGGTTCAAAGTGCTCTACAGAATTAAAGCGTTATTCTAGAGACCTTCACCAATGAACGTAAGAATGTCTACCTTTCTTTTTAGCAGAGCAAATGAAGGCAACAGACAAACAGTTGATTAAATTTAATGGAGTTCCTTGTGAGCACAAGGTGAGTTACAGTATAAAGCAGTGATGGATGAAAGTATAGTGCGTGAGATAAATAGTGTCCAGAATGGGAGACCAGTGGAAATAGGTGTGGGTGTAACATGTTGCCCTTTAGAATGGTTAAAAGCACACATAGTCGTATCACATGGCCAGGTTGGTTTGGATGAGTAAAATCATCTTTTGAAAACTAATGTATTTTCTCTGTAATTTTTGTCAAAACTGATTTTTTTATGAGCTCAATTAAATATTTAAGTGTGGGGGAAAAAAGAGAAAAAAAGGCCCTGCATGTAGTGAAGTGGATGTAATCAGAAATCTATTTTTCTTTTTTTTTTCCACGTGCTTCCTTAATACTTGCTTTAAACCAAAAGCTAATTAGAATTTCTTTTGGTCACGTAAACTTGGTAAACTTAATAAGAGTGCCTCTTTTGCTACCAGAATTAAAAACAGAAATAGCAATAAAAACGAGTAGAGATGTGATATTGATTAAAGGCCTTTTTGTATTGAAAAAGAATGTTTTATATGCTTTTTAAGTTGAACATAGATGCTGTGCAACACTCATCTCTATATTTTGCACTGACCCTGGAAACTGCATTGACTAAAGATAAAATTAACCCTGCTGTACACAAGTAGGGGCACCAAGGAAAACATCTATTGGGGAAGTTCTTACTTATGCAGAAACTAATCACCATCTTAATGTTATTAACCTGGGCAACAGTTATAGAAAAAAGTGAAAAAGAGGTTTGTGCCAGTGAGATTTAGATGACTTCTTACAATTTACAGAGCTCTGAAGAAAAATGTTCAGAACATGCAGCTCTTCCAGGAAGGGTTAGGCTTAGGTTAAATATCACACTAATTAAACTTTCTTTCTCCCACTCCATGCAGAACACTGTTATAGAATACCTCCTCTGCAAAATCACTGCTATTCGCTGAACAGCTTTCCATATTTTTACACAAAGTATAATTAGATTTGTACATGTACTATCTGCATCTGTTATTTTTCAAAACTGTATTGTTTTCTTGACGTTTTATACTGACACTACTCTTAAGTCTCTTTTTTAAATTTTTGTCATATTGCTTATTTATATCTGTTTGCTTCCATTTACTACAAGACATGGGAGCCAAATCTGGCTCAGAAGAACCTTCAAAATAACAGCTGTGTGCTTAAATATTATTTTATCAACTAAATCAAAGCTGTTTTATCTGTATACTATGAAATTACATCAATGTGAAGAGATGCTTCATATTAATTGATTTTAAGACATATTTATTGAATGCATATGCAGTCATTTATTAATATTTAAAATGTTTTTATGGGTTTTATCAATACTTTTGTCCACCGCTGGTGCTTGGAGGACATTCATGATCTTGACAAGGCCCAAAATGAAAATTAGTCTGACACCTGTGATTCATGTGTTAGTTATTATTAGACACTGTCATATTCTGTTCTCTCACCTTTTTCTAGCCACATCCAGTCATTTGGTTTTATAAGTTCAATATATTTAACTCAAACTACCAGGAAACTTCAGATCTTCAAAGATCCACTGTTTAAGCCTTAACATGGTTTATTCTCTGTATGTAATTTATACTCTCTTGGTGCATTTTAGGTTTGAAGTAAATGACTTTTTAAAAGTTTACTTCACCCTGTACAAGAGCTCTACAAAAAAAATATAAATCTTGCAAGTTAAACTAAAGGCGAAGGGAGCATATGGATAGGTAGAGATTGAATTCCTGTCTGCAGTTTGTGTTTGTCTTTTACGGATGAGGTCATGTGAAAGAACAGCCTTTTTGTGTTATTCTGGCGTATTTATACACCTGGTTTTGTCAGATAAACTTTAACATTAAATAGATCTAGCAATATACTCAAATAAATAAAAAAAATAAGAACAAAAATCTTTTGAAAATGTACTTTAAAAATGCAATTTGAGGTAAGGAAGAAATTACAGATGTATCTCACTCATGATGGGTAAGACTTGCGGGGAACAGGGTGTCCTAACTTTTTGCTCAGCTAGAATATATGTTTGTCTAAGAGTAAAACAAGCTACAATTTTGGTGTAAATCTGTGATTAAATCGCTTACTTTTCATAATTTTATGAAAATTCATTTTAGTGCACTGAATGTTGAGTGGTGTATCTCAACATTAATCCCTGCTAAATTTATTGAGAAATGAATTTGGAGCTCTGTCATTAATAATTCAACATCTGTATTTCTCCTAAAGATTCATTAACCATTAAAAAGGCCTTCTAATATGCACTTAAACACAATTCGTCTTTGCCCTGTTTTTGCGTGGTGTAAAGCTGCACAAGCACATCTGTGGAAGGTCTTGTGCTTGAAACACTGCATCTGTATGATGTTCCATTAAAATAATATAATAAGTGACTGTTTTGTAGGTGAATTTGCTCTTGTCTGTTTGCCACGGAGAAACAAAACAAAAAAGAAAACGTTCTTCCAGGAAGGTATTACAGAACAGCACACACCTGGAGTATAATATTAAGGTGTGTTTGTCACTGTGTTTTGGTGGCATTTGAAATGATCTGATTGGCTTTTAATCAGATGGAAAACAGATGGAGGGTTTACCTCCATTGACTTTACATTGTCCAACAAGAGAAATATGCACACATCTGTCTCATAATACAAACATTTAATGTAATGTAGTAATATTTTCACATCTTTGCAAATTCTCTTCCCCACTGAAATTGTCAAGTTGTAAGTTCAATTCAAAAACACATTTATTCTCTTCCTTAGAAGTCTAAAATAACTTATAAGTTATAGAAGTTATAACTTTGAATTCAAAACTTCTAACTACTTTACTTTCCAGATTGATAGATGGATTATCCAAATTATTTAGAGCATTGGTAAAATGTACAGAGCATTAACACATTTCCACATTTTGTCATGTTACAAGCAATGAAGTATACAAATAATGACATATACAAAAAAATCAAGTTTAATTGGGATTTTATAAAATAGACACAGATTACGTAATGCATAATTACAAAATCTAAGTCAAATTCAAAATTTGCCCTCAGCAAATTCAGCTGTTCACCTTCAACTGTCTGACACTCATCAGTAGCTTCAGGCTTCAGACTGTCACCATCACTTGTCTCACCAATCAGTTTGTACACAAGTGCATCACATGGGTAAATGTATGAATATTGCTGTATATATGATATATACATATACATATAATCAAACAACTGCCAATTTCTCATATTTTTCAATCCAGTTCAGATTGGTCCTGGTGTGTGATCAGAAATATTATTATGGTCCTTTGTTAATGTGTCATATGACACTTCTTTCATTACCTTGAACTAGTGGCTATAAATTAGTTTTTTCTGAAGAAAAACTTTATCATTCCGTTTGCATCATTATTTTTAAAAAGGCAGACATTCAGGACTGGTAAACACTTCAAAACATAAGTACACATAAAAACCCCCCCACTTCAAACTAAATTGTATTTAAAGGTGGACTCGTGTGTAAATGCTATTCACAGTGGGGTTTTTTTTAATTATCCATGTTCAATGGTATCTTTTCCTTTTTTTCTTACCTTAAGGCCTGAAATTAAAATGGATTGGTTTTTTTGTTGTTGTTTTTTTTATAATATACACATCACAGAACAGGTATTACTTTTCAAAGGGTTATTATGAAACAACACTTGAAATAAAAATAAAAACAAGCGAAAAGGATTATACAGCTCTTGAATCATTTTTACACCCTCCATTTTGTGAAAGAATTTTACAATAACTCCCATTTTTCCTAGTGTTATGAGGTTACTGTTGCTTTTGTCCTTCTCCAAAGTAACTTATTGACCTGATGCACATACTGCATATCTTTTAAGTGATATTTTAAATGCTCCAAAAGATTTCCAGTACAAGTAACCAGACACTAAAACAAGTTTTCCACAAGAATCTGGTTCTATCAGATTCCATTTTGACAATCTAATTAAAAACTGTCTGCACAGGATGTGCTGCCGCAATATTTGAATTGTATTCTTGATACAACCAAAATAAAATTTTTGCACCAATCTTAGGTTATTTGAATACAATCTCATTTATTAATAATGCAAAGATACATTGTGTTATCTAAAGAAATCAAATTGATCACAAATGAAAAATGTTAAGATAAAAAAAATTGTAAACTAATCCGATTTAAAGCCAGACTCTTTATTATAAATTTATTTTTTGACATTTAGCATGACAGATTCAACAAAAGACTTCATTGAAAACAAAATATAGATTATAGTCACAGAGAAAAATATATTTATATGTTTAGTACAGAACAATTAGTGTATTAAGAGCTTGCAATTAAACAGTAGCTTTTAAAATGTTCCCGTTTTAGTGGCTACAAAATTTAGAGGTACCAGAGAGTAATATTTGAACCATTATTAAGGATAAAAACATTATTCACTTTTTTAGTATATTTTTGTGGTTCTGGGCTCGCCTCTGAGTCATCTGACCTTTTATCAAGCTTTCATCTTTTCTCCATGTAGTTGTGGACAGATTTGTTAAAAACCGCCAGGAAGAAATCTGCATCTTCCTTCGTGATGCACATGGGGGGTTTGATGCGGAAGATCTTCAATAGAACAACAACAAATACATAAGTAAATACAACAAATATTCGTACCTGTGCAAGAATACAGACAATTACAGACAGATAATGGGAAATAATGCAGTGCTAATTAGCTTCTTCCAGCATCTCCTGTCCCCACCCGCATCACAGCTGCCATGTCTTCTGTAACTAACTGATCTGTGAAGCTTTCCAATACTCACTTTTCCTCATAGTTTTTTTCCTCATCCTTTGCTTGAATTTATTGCTTTTTTGCCTTGTCTCTGGTTCCCCCTGAGCTTTTCCCTCTGTACTTCAGTTTAACAAGTTCCCGATCAATAATGAAAAACCTTTTTGTAACTATTCCACCATCCTCCATTTGGTTTCTCCAAACAACTTTTTTTTAATAAAATAGCATAGCCTCTTCATGTTATATATCATGACTAACCTCACTTACATCTTTGGGAGAGCATTAAGATAAGAGGAAAGAAACAGATGACATATAAACAATAAAAGAAGGGTTTGTCTTCTTTTTAAATGTCAAGTTTTGATTTATCAAGCTTTTCTTGTTTCACTAATCTCTTTTCTATTGACATTTGGGGTTTTTATTATTGATTATAACTGCATTGAAATACATTGGAACATATATATATTATTTTAAAACTCAATAAAACTTAATATTTCAAACATTTCTGGACATGTCAAATATCAAGGAATAAAAAAATTGGCCTAATGTAAAGTAAGTCTGAAAAGCTAATATGAAATTAATCCTTGATATTAGTGTGACTAAATCAATAAATTAAAGGATGGTAAGCCTTGACCTTTAGCATGTACTCCATGTAATTTACTTAATTTTTATGTGAGCAGGATTCACGTTACCTGTCCATAAACTCCTCCTTTGCCTATGAGGACTCCCATATCTTTAACATCCTCAAAGATCTCGGCGAAGTCTTCAGGAGGCAGTGGATCTCTGCTGGTCTGTAAATGGAAGAGAAGATAACTTTAAATAGAAGAAGTAGTCCTCAGATATCTACAGATCAGCCCAAAATTATTCATACACCTGGAAATTTAGGTTTAAAGTTATATTTCAATTTTACCAACATGATTCTCTAACTGAAAATAATATGCATGTTTTTAGAGGTCAGAGTCCTGACTTAAACCTGACAGAAAATCTGTGGAGATAGTTTAGATTAGGGTGATGGCAAGGACAGAGGACTACACATTATGTAGAAAATCTAAAGCAACATCTCAAGACATCAGCCAGTAAGGTGAAATTTGTCCTCCTAATAGACATGAACGTAAGCATACCGCCAAATTACAGCCATCACAGAGTCAACTCACTGGAAGTTTTCAGAGTTTTTGCTGTCTTGTCTGTAGCAACAGGTTTAAAAATGATAATAGCAACAAACTATTATAATCAAAATGTTTCCTAATAAGAAGAGCTACTGTTAGAGAACATTCACCGGAGATTGGTTTGCTTGGTTCACAAATACAGACGGCGAACATTGCAGCCAGCGATTAACTGGGACACAGCTGAACCCTGCCCCGAGAACGCATTGTGCAGAAACACATTTTATACAAACATGGGAGAAGAGGTGAGAGTCTCTTCTGTCATACACTCAGTACCTTGTCTTTGACCATTTCCACACCGATCTGAAGCCCTTTTCCACGGACGTCGCCAATGATTTCATACTTGTCTCTAAGTTTTGCCAGCTCTGTCATTAGATAGGTGCCCACATCAAGACTGTTCTTCTGTGTGCCGTCCTCTATGATTGTCTGTTTAAGAAAAAGAAATCGGGAAACAGAGAGAGCTGCATGCTCCAGAGAATTTGAAGGTACCTTCTTTCCAAGTCAACCTTGTTGACAGGAAATTACTCACATCAAGCACTGATGAAGCAACGGCACAGGCCACAGGATTTCCACCGAAGGTATTAAAATGCACTCCCTTGGCAAAAGAATTAGCAATTTCTGGAGGGAAATAAAACATAAATTAACAAGCTCACACCTTTAGCCACTTCAGGTACTTGATGTCAAGCATTCAGCACACTAAGCGAAAAGTATTTTTTTAAAAAGTTTTTCCACATTGGCTTTTGTTCCTGTTCCACTTGTTTCTTGGAAAAATCAAACATCTTGGAACAGCTGGAGGGTTTTTAAGTATGCAGAAGTTTGATTATTAATCAAGTGCCATGGAAACAAGCTATCACAACAAATAACACAAAAAGCAACATGTGATGTGCTACCAGAAAAAAGCCGTGCTTGTTTGGAAGTGTGAAGTAAATCCTGATGGCAGTCAGCAAACAAGGCTACATAGATTAAAAGGTGGAGAGTAAAATCAATGAACCGCTGAGGTGAGGGTCCAGGCAGCTTACTTCTCCAGCCCAATTTAATTAAATTTTTTTTTCTTTTTTTTTGCGAGATTTTATTGAAGTCAATAGGTCTGGCAGGTTGCTAATAATGCTCCATTAATAAGGATTATATTGAAAATCTTTAATGGCTCTATGTTCTTCTCTTTATAACTCAAGTTCTGTGACAGCATATTCTTCATCATTCACAACAATTCATCTTCCATCTATAGACAATAGACTTACTAACGCTGCAAGTAACAAACTGGAAGTGTAAAGTGTATTTTACTGCCAGAAATAAGGCATGATTTCTGCTCTATATGTCAAATTGAACTGCTAAAGAGAATCAAAACTGCTGCAGCTATTTTGACTGTAATATATAGAAATAAATCTATGAGTGTTTAAACTAAATAGATGTGTATGATTTACTGTCTCAGGCAATCTGTGAATCCTCATGATGTTAAAAAAAACAATGATTATTTAAGATCACCCCCTTTATCATTTATCATTGATAAATCTTCAATGTATAAATATATATTCTCACCTGGTGTTGTAACAACAGCTCCCATAGGGAATCCATTACCAATGCCCTTTGCCATTGTAACCATGTCAGGGATGACATCATGTCCCTGGAAACCCCAGAAGTGGCTTCCAGTTCGTCCAAATCCAGTTTGAACCTGCCACGGTGCAGAAAGAGACAATATGGGGCTTCATTAGCACCTTGCAATGTGGTGATTGCTTTTGCAGTCCTTCCTCCCAGGTACATAACAGTGCTGTCAATGAATAATCTACCCACATATGCAGATACATGCCATTTCAAATTTTAATGTCTTTCTTTAGACAAGCAGAAGAAAGACTCAGTAATTTTCTTTATTATTAGCAGCAGGTTACTATCTTTTGTTCTAGTGCTTTTTCTAACTGAAATGCAAAATGGACTTTATCACATAATGAAACACAGTAGTTGATTCTGAAATAAAAGCATGGCATATATCAAACTGAGCTTAGCTCTAATGTGTGACTTATCAGTTGATACAGCTTTCCAGCTGAAGCACATATTTATGCCTCTACTCTTCGGACAGAGATAACCAGAGTAAACAAACGTTTGCAAATGATGATTCGAAGGAAAACATCTATTCAAACTGATCTGGTCTTATGAAAAAAAAGTATTCACCCACCCTTGTTCAATAATGAATTGCATTAACTTAATTTCTTTCTAAAGTTGAGCTTAATACACAAACCATGCCAGAACTTATAAGTACAGAACAGCACATTATCCCCTGATCTAAAAGAAACTCAAGATCACATCCGAAAAGTTAACGACATCTATCAGTTTGGGGACGGTTGACAATTCCACTGCTAAAGATTTGGGACTCCAACAAAACACCTTCCGAGGCATTCATTTACAAACCAAGAAAACATGGAACAGTTGTGAACCTCTCCATGACTGCTTAGGCTATCAAAATTACTCCAAGAGTGCACTGACGACACATCCAGGAGTCAAAAGAACCCAAAACAAGACAGCTACAGTATTTCAGACTCCTTGTCTCATTCAAGGTCGGTGTTCACAGCTCCAAACTGAGAAAAAGACTGAATGAAAACACTTATCACTGCAAGGGTTCCTTGGAAAATTTTTTATTTTTTTTAAACTCACTTGCCAAAAAAAAAAAAAAAGACATCTTCATAAGCTCCAAAACTTTTGATAGCTTTTTAGCACAAAGAACATCATACCATAAACAAATCATATATAAGCATGGTGATTGTAAGACAGTCAGACTGGGTTCTCTGTCTGTGTTAAAGGACTTGCAATAAGTAATGGAATCATTAATTGTAGTCTTTGTCAGAATTGTTCATAAACCTACAGAAAACTAAAAATCAGTCAATCTTATGTCACATGTAGTTCAATGTGGGTAAAACGTATCTCTCTGTTTTTCTGGATGAGTTACCATTGTCTCAGGAGAATGGTAAGCCTGCAGTTTATGGCCTTAAGCTGAAGGGAACATGCTTTATGCAGTGAGACAATAACCTGGAACACGCCAGCTTTGAATGGCTCACAAAAAAATATATATATATTTTGAAGTGGCCTTCTCAAAGTCCACTCCAACTGAGAGACGGAGGCACAAAATTAAACTTTTTTTCATGCTCGAGAGCTTTTGGATGTGATTGAATTGCAACAATTATTCAAAGAATGGCAGGCCAAAGTTTCTCCTCTGTGGCATAAAACATTCATTGCCAGTTATTACAAATAGATTAAGGCAAAACCAGTTTTTAGGTTCAAAAGAAATTACCCTTTCAGTTGGTTTGCATGCTTTTTTTCTCTTTCCTTTTCTTCACCATTTGAAAACCACATTTTGTATTTACTCAGGTTATAAGGTAAAAATAAGTTTTATCTGAATATTAACATCCCCTGGCCGGGCCCGAGCGCCAAAGCTTCTTTTATCCTGTTCATCATTAAACTCTTTTAATTGTT
>CAEFZY010031760.1:0-13699 GCA_903066815.1 Brachyrhaphis roseni
CCTCCAGGCATCCGATACAGAGCAATCAGAACAAGAACCAACCGCCTTAGAGACAGTTTTTACCCGACAGCAATAACTAAACTAAATGCTATCAGAAACAACCATTAATCATTATGGATGATGTGTATCAGCTGTTTGTTGTTTCTTGCATTGTGTGAGAATTGTGAGACAGTTATTTTTATTGTTTTGTTTTGGGCATGTGCACTGACTGATGGCACCTTTGAATTTCGTTGTTCTTGTGACAATGACAATAAAGATTTATCTTAATCTTAATCAATGGAACGAGACAAACTGGGATCAATGAAGGACAAGACACACGGACACAGGGACTGAAATAACCAAAAACACACACAGAAATCCACATCCTCTCAATTTCACACAGAAGTGAAAAAACTTTATAAAAAGTAACTGAATAAAAGTAATTAGGTACCAAGGAAAGGACTAAATTTCTAGTTTTAAACTCGCGATTTTTCTAATCATGTCCAACAGAACCAAAGAGCCGTGTCCCATTTGCCGGCGCCACTTCAAGTCAGCTGTTGCTTGGCTGATTGGCCGTGGGGGCGGGAACCAATCCCAACAAAACCAACACACACCAACACACACCCCAACAAAACCAACACACACCCCAACAAACCCAACACACACACCAACACACACCCCAACAAAACCAACACACACGCCAACAAAACCAACACACACCCCAACAAAACCAACACACACCCCAACAGAACCAACACACCAACACACACCCCAACAAACCCAACACACACACCAACAGAACCAACACACACCCCAACAAAACCAACACACACGCCAACAAAACCAACACACACCCCAACAAAACCAACACACACCCCAACAGAACCAACACACCAACACACACCCCAACAAACCCAACACACACACCAACAGAACCAACACACACCCCAACAAAACCAACACACACGCCAACAAAACCAACACACACCCCAACAAAACCAACACACACCCCAACAGAACCAACACACTAATACACACCCTAACAAAACCAACACACACACACCCCTAAACTGCCGGCTCGGCTCTGTCTGCATGTCACGGATCGATGAACCGAACCGCTCCAGCCAATCAATAATCACTAATGTGGCACAGCGACAACACGCTGGAGACAAGAATCCTGACACACACACACGCACACACCCCATAGTGACAAACACACACTTTGCTCCCACCTTCACCTCCTGAAGAAGACTCCCCATTGGTCGACTTTCCTCAAATTTTCTCCTTACCGGCAGAAAACTCCCGATTTTTTCGCTTACGATGAAATAAAGCAAAAATGTGAAATACAGATCTAAACATGACACCAATAATCCAAACTCTCTAAAGACACTCGGCGCTGCTTGGACCCAGAGTCCGGGTTCACATGGACCATCAGAACTTCCAAGGTCCAGAATTGGTCACCAACTCATCCTTTCTTTTAGTGATGAATGTAAATGCTGACATTAGCCTTAGCTGCTACATGTTTAGCCTTGAGATGCTATTTTAGACTAGCATAGCTTCTGATAGGCTAACTATCAGCGCCGCCAGCAGCAGACGTTACAATGAAGCTGCTAAGGAGAGTCAAGGTGTTTCCACCAATGCAGCTCCTGATGCAGCCGCACGCCGTCCGCTCCGGTCCATTTCAACAGAGCAGGATCAATAACTCTCAACTAGTCGTTATGCTAAATGTATTGTCCCCCAGGGGTGTGTGTGTGTGAGGTTTGTTTCCAACATGGTAGTGGGAGGTCAGAGCAGGAGAATACACACTCAGGATCTTAGTGGAGAACATTTACACTCATTGTGGTAACACACACACAGGTTCCCAATCTGACAGGGAACTCTGACAGGGAATTCTGGGAAGAATGAGCGAGCGGCGGCGGGTACGTCCTGATCAGCTGATAAGAATCCTGGTTTTGGTTCTGTGGGTAGAGCAGTCATCTTGTGACCAGAAGGTTGTAGGTTTGATTTCAGCCTCTGAGCAAAGCACCAAGCTGTATGTGGCTCCAGAACAAAACGCTTAAACTTCAGTCCATTGATGATTCAAGCGAACCGGTCCAGGTCCTATAGAGGACGAGTCCTAAAGGGGACGAATCCTCAAGAGGACGAGTCCTAAAGGGGACGACTCCTCAAGAGGACGAGTCCTAAAGGGGACGAATCCTAAAGGAGACGAGTCCTAAAGGGGACGAGTCCTAAAGGAGACGAGTCCTCAGGAGACGAGTCCTAAAAGGGACGAGTCCTAAAGGAGACAAGTCCTAAAGGAGACGAGTCCTAAAGGGGACGAGTCCTAAAGGAGACGAGTCCTCAGGAGACGAGTCCTAAAGGAGACGAGTCCTAAAAGGGACGAGTCCTAAAGGGGACGAGTCCTAAAGGAGACATACTCTGAGGTTAGGGAAGTGATGCCATCATGGAGTGAGCTTTGCAGCGGGGAAATCTAAACCCTCCAGGTCAGGACTCTGTCCCCTGAGGACCGGGTGGGACATCTGGTCTGGACAGCTATTGAGTCGGGCCTCTTCTCTGTTCCAGTAAACTGGTTTATTCCCAGATTAAACTGGTTTGGATAAAACGGCAGAGTGTTAGAGAAATGCTCTTCGTGTCAGAAGTGACCTGCGTCTCCCGCTTGTGTCTCTGCAGCCGATCCTGTACGAAGGTCAGGACAAGAACCCAGAGATGTGCCGCGTCCTCCTCACCCACGAGATCATGTGCAGGTAAGAACCGGCGGCCAGGTGAGCGTCTACAGGTGACACATCGCCCTGTAGGAATCTTGGGCCCCATGACTATAAATTAGTTTCTTGAGTCTATCTGACCCATAAAAAGTGTCAAATTTTAAAGTCTTGCGATTTGCTTTCTTTTGTCCAATACTGGTACTAGACAATATTTACTGCTCATGAATTTTTCATCCAACTGTCCACATACAGTTTGCAAGTAAGTTGCTTAAGTGTTTTCTATTAGTTTTAGATACTGAAATGTTTCTCCTCACCATCAACAGTCGTAGGCAACATGCAAAATATACATGAAGCAATCCAGAGTTCTCAAGAAATGCTATGTAGTTCCATTTTATTCAAGCTGCAGTTTATAACTTTAATAAAAAATATGTTTTTTCCATATTTGTTAAAGCTGGCACCATGTCAGATAATCTGTGAAAACAATCAATCTCCTCCACCTGCTCCCTGAGCTGCTATTGCTGGCTAAAGTAATGCAACGTTCGACCAAAACAACCAATCACAACCAGGAGGAGGGTCTTACCGCTGTCAATCACCCTCATTCACTAACTGCTAAATGTGCTAATGGTGGAGAAACAACTTATTGTTACAGAAAAACCATTTATCTGCTGTCATTGGTAGCTATGCTAACTAGTCTGAGCATTCACAACAGGCTATGCTAGCTGCAGCATAGGGATGAGCAGCCACATGAGATAGTGATTGACAGCACTAAAACTCTCCTGTCTCTGATTGGTTGTTTCTAGAAAGCACTGGGAGAAGGCAGAGGAATTATATCTTTCACAGATTATCTCTCATGCCATACTGTCACAACATAATGAGAGTTTTCGTCACCAAGCAGGAAGAACCATTTCATGCAGATCCAGGAGGTTCAGGACAAAAATGGATGTGTTTTGGACTGGGAAGGGGAACATTTCATTTTTACTGCTAAAAGAAATTTTAGAAAACACAATATAATTAATTTTGTAATTGACAGGGGCCTCTTTTTTTTTTCTATAAAAAAAAATTTTTGTGGAGGGCCCCCTCTTGGTCAGGGGCACCAATACTGGCACCAAGTACTGGTGAAGGGTTTCATTGGCAGGTCGTTTCTGGACATTAATGTCTCTAAAATCAAACAATGTTAATCGATTTTAGAAAGAATACGCCTTGCTGCAGGTTTTATTCAGATTGTTCAACTTTATAAATATCTTGAATCAACTTTCGATAACCGCTTGACCTTTGAGGTCAGTACAGATGCAGTCTGTGCTACGGCTCAGCAGCGCCTACATTTTACCAGAAATTAAGAAGTTTTAATGTTGACAATGTTTTAATGAAAATATTTGACTCTTGTTTTATTGAGTCAGTTTTAACTTTTTCTTTAATTTGTTGGTTTGAGGGGCATACCCTGAAAAATAAGCACATAACAAACAGCATTACATGGTATTACATGATAAGTGCGGAAACACTACAGAGCCAGAGTAACGAGGAAGGCTAAAGCGATCCGAGCTGACCGTCGTCCTGCTTTCTCCTCCTAGATACACGGCGATTAAATGTAACACAAAGACGTCTAAATGTTCATTAGTCCCTGTCAGTCCTGACCTCAATAATTATTTGAGATGAACCTGAACCATCTGTGGTGGCATATATTGTACCGCGTGCTACATGGACGTTGTGGTGTGTTTTATTGTTATTGTTTTTTATGTATTTATCTGCAGCTGACCTTGCTGTCTCCAAAGCTAATGTTCCAGTGACTGACAGGTGCAAACCGCAGCAAACAGGCGTCTGATGGGAACTCCAAAACATGCAAACACACAAAAAACAAATGAAAACAAAAAATCATTTAATCACAACCAAAACTAAAACCTCAATAGCCCTATTAGCTTAGCTATGGAGCCATCCGGCACTGCTAGCTTAGATATACAGCCGCTTAGCCCTGTTAGCTTGTAGGGTTAGGGTTAAATTAGTGTAATCTGGTTGTTTTTCCCTTTTGTTATATTTACACAAAATGTCTTTTTTTTTTTTTTTTTTGGTTATTCGTATTGTTCCTTACTTGAGTGAGACACCTCTAAAAAAACTCTTTTATTGTTTTAACCGTGTTACTTTAAGATCGGAAACCCCTCTTTTTTTATTTCTTCTTCTGTGGTATTGTCTTTAAATTATGTGCGGGCTCCCGTTTTACCCTGTTGTCCTGCGGACAGGACTTGGAGCGGGCGGATGTTTTCTGTTTGTTCTCGTCAGAATAAATCGAGAAACTATCCTTTTGTCACGGCCTGATCGATCAATAAAACCAGCACAACGCAGAAAGGATCCAGTCCCATTAGCGCCACCACTGGCCAAATGCGGGTAAAAGTATGACAAGGTCGCAGTTTGAACAGAAAGATAACAGATAACACTGCGTTTAGTTTGAACTGCTGTGGCTGTCTGACGTACAGACTGATGCCGACCGAGGCTCTCGTCATTTCACAATAGAAGTATATGAAATATTATATTTTTTCGACCGCGACAGCCCATTGGTTGATTTTATCCATGGGCCCGCCCCCTGCTCTCCTCTGAGATTAGGAAAAGCCATTTCCACTAATCGGAGTTGGATGGAAATGAGCAGATAAGTGAAAAACCACGAGAACAAAAACTAACAGCACCTGAATCCATCCAGAAAAATGTATCCGATATGTTTACACACAAAGTCTGACCGCTGGAGCAGATTGAGGAGGAGAAGGACGGAAAGTTTGCGATTTGTTGCTGTCGGAGGATGAAGAGAGAGACGTGACCAGGAACAGATTGATGATCTGCTGCAGCAAGTAAGAAGGAAACGTTCATGAAGAGGCGACAGGAGGGAAGGTGTGTGTGAACGGGAGTCAGGAAGGGGAAGCTACAGGCAAGCTAGCAGCTAGCAGGTAGTTGGATAACACATGATGGGGCCCGTGGAATTGATAATGAGACGTTTTTGGTGTTTGTGTAACCGGGTTCTGCTTCACTCCACTGTACCAGGCCGGCCCAAGTAACCCCTCGACTCTGCGTTGTGTAGTTTTTTAATGAAGACAAGGAGTTTCTGGGTGATCAGACAGTTTATTTCCTGAATAAGAACAAATCGGGTTGGAATCAGTGCGACGGCTCAGCTTCACTCAGCACACTATACAGGGAGTTATGTTAGCTTTTATCTTAGCCCAGGACATGTTTTACAATATTAACGAAACTAAAAGTACAAAATTGGTGCCANNTGGCCCCAAACCACCTGTTGGCCCCAAACAACCTGTTGGCCCCCACACCCCCTATGGGCCCCCACACCACCTGTTGGCCCCAAACCACCTGTTGGCCCCAAACAACCTGTTGGCCCCACACCACCTGTTGGCCCCAAACAACCTGTTGGCCCCAAACCACCTGTTGGCCCCAAACAACCTGTTGGCCCCCACACCCCCTATGGGCCCCCACACCACCTGTTGGNACACCCTCTGTTGGTCCCACACCACCTGTTGGCCCCAAACCACCTGTTGGCCCCAAACCACCTGTTGGCCCCACACCACCTGTTGGCCCCCACACCCTCTGTTGGTCCCACACCACCTGTTGGCCCCAAACCACCTGTTGGCCCCAAACCACCTGTTGGCCCCACACCCCCTGTTGGTCCCACACCACCTGTTGGAGGTAAGGTAAGGTAAGGAGGGTGAAGTGTCTTGCCCAAGGACACGACGAGCCTCACAGGGGACCTGGTTGCTCTCTGGGCCTCTTCAGGGCTAGCAGCTGATAGTGACAACTTCCTGTTCCTATTCCAGGTCACGGTCTGACCTCTGACCCCTCTGAGGAGCAGCAGGAGCGCCATGCAGGGCGGAGCAGCGGAAGCGGGGCCGCCCTCCCTGACAGAACATGGCGGCCTCATTGACACCCACAGGCCGGGGGCGGAGCCTCCCCAGCCCCTGGACCCCCTCCTGCTGCGGCTGTGGGCGGAGTCTGGGGGCAGAGCCTGCTGTGAGACTACCTTCATCGAAAGCCCCGCCCCCACCTGTTGCTCAGCCGGATATTCTAGGGAGACGCTGCGACTCTCTGACAGCAAGTTACTGGAGCTCAGTGGAGACAAGGCCAAGATTCCTCCGATGACCTTTGACCCAGTTGGGGACGAGGAGCTGGAGGTCAGCATCCATTGAGTCTGGTGTAACCTGAGGATTACATCAGACTCAATGTATTATTGTGTATTATTGTGTACTGTGTGTGTATTACTGTATAATGTGTGTGTGTGCAGAGCGATCTCTCCAGCACTTCCTCTCAGAGCGATGACGCCTTCCTGCTGCTTCCTCCCAGGGATCATCGGAGCCTCGGCGTTTTCTCGATGCTCTGCTGCTTCTGGCCGCTCGGCGTCGCCGCCTTCTACCTGGCGCACCAGGTGGGTGGGCGGAGCCTGTTGTGTTAACCCTTGACCTCCTGCAGTTTCTTCTTCTCTTGTTGCTCCCCGCTCCCGTTGCTAAGTAACCGCTCTGCAGTCAGAAGTACTGAGCGTGCTCAGTCCTGCTTGTTGCCAATAGCAACGCTTCCCACACAGGAACTGATTTGAATAAACTTTATTCATCTTCCAGCCCAAAACAACGGGCCCCTGCAGTTCACACACTGTGGGTTCTGGTCCCAGAAGTGATTCTGATGGTTCTGATGTGAAGGTCTGGTTCTGAGCCGGTGGGGTCCAGAGTCTGTCCTGGTGATGTAACTTCCTCCTCATCATGTCAGCGTTCATTTGATCCAGGTGTGTTACACCAGGAAGAGAACTACAACATGGACCCACTCTGGATCCCACCGGGTCAGAACCTTCAGGTGGAATCAGAAACAGGCTTTTACTTTTCTGACCTGGTCATTCACATTTATTTTGAAAGTCTAAATGAGTGGGGAAATATGGAGTCTTTTATTTTGTAGGACCAAACAATTAAAAATGCTGGTCCAGTTGGGCTGTGAGCTCAGAACCATCAAATCCTCCCGACCCGGGTCCAGAAAGCATGAGAACCCGTCCACAACCTGGTGGGAGGAAGCCCCGCCCCCTGGCCTTCATTGGCTGCGGCTCATCCGGAGCGTTACTATGGTGATGGATGGGGGGGGGGTACCACCAGAACCCGGTGTCCCACCGCGGGGTCGTGACCCCTGTCTCTGTCCGCAGACCAGCCGGGCGGTGTCTACAGGTGACCTCCACCTGGCCGGCTCCACCTCCAGGCGGGCGCTCTTCCTCGCCGTTCTCTCCATCACCATAGGAACCGGGATCTACGTGGGCGTCGCCGTGGCGCTCGTCGCCTACCTGTCCAAGAACCAGAAGTGGTAACCATGGCAGCAGCAGCTGGGTCTGGAGCCTCTGGGGGTTCTACGGGTTTTTGGACTTTTGTAAACCATCATCATCATCATCAGACTTTACCTGCAAGGTGGATGAAGAACCAGCAGAATCCCCTGTGGTTCTGGTCCAGACGGTTCTGATTCCCAGTGGAAGGTTCTGGTTGCTCTGAACTGAATCTGGGTTTGTTTTCCCTCTGCAGCTGGTTCTGGTTCTGTCCACAGATCTCCTGGTTCCTGATTTGATGGTGCCGGACCGGCTCAGCAGAACCACGTGGGCCGGGTTTCCCTCATTCAGCTGTGGACAACTGGTCCAGAAGGTTCTGCAGCTCTGACCCTGATGTAGGTTCTGTTCAGGTTCTGGTTTCCCTCTCGGAGCCACGCTGCCACCTGAGCGTCCAGAGCCCGACCCGACCCGGTTCCCCCCTGGTGTTTCTTCCTGCGTCAGCAGAACTAATCTGTCCTCTGAGCTCATTAACGTCCTGATCCGTTTAGCTGCTGCTAATATGGGCCAGAACCAGCAGGTTCTGCAGAAGTTCCAGAGAACACAGGATGTGTGATGAGACTGTGACCTTTGACCCAGGTGTTTTGGGCCGAACCTGTGGTTCTGTTCATGACCCGTTTTGCTCCATTTTGTTCCTAAATAAACGTATTTTCCAACCTTTGACCTGAACGTCATTGAAGGAAAGTGTTTTGGGTCGCTGACCTATGACCTCTGGAGAGACACGGATCCAGTTGGGATCCTGTGGAGCAGCAGGGTGAGGAGGAACGTCTCCATGACGACGTGATGATGTTGAATAAAAGACGAAGATGCTGATTGGTTCTGGACTTTTTATTTCTACAGAGTTTCAGTCTGACTACAGGAAGTTTTGCCCTGAGCGCCGCCTGCCAGGCGCCGCTTCAGCAACACCACAAACACCACTCTGACATCACTTCCTGTTACAAAGTCACCATTTCCTGTGAAAATGTGATGTCAGTACTCAGGAAGTGCTGACATCATTTCCTGAGTGATGAAGTCATAAGCTGTGTCTGAATTCAGGGTCTGAATCCTTCAAGGATTCACACTACGTCACGCCGCAGCGACAGGACCTGTCTGAATTCAAAGTCTCCTCCAAACGGTCCTTTTGTTCCCCAGATTGGAAGGATGGGTCCGGTGTGTCCTTCACGGCCCACCGTATCCCATAATTCAGTGCGAGTCCCAACCGGGCGTTCAGGCAGAGCGACAAATTATTTTCTTACGTTACACTTTAAATGACACAACGTGATTTTGTACGTTTTTAGGCGACAATGTAAGTGTATAAGTCTCAAATATCTGCTGGGTTCACCAAACACAACCTGCTCTGACATGTTGGGGTTGGAGCTGCGCTAACAGCTAACAGCTAACGCTCCAGGTTCGGAACCGGAGCAGAGAGCCTGACTCCCGGCACATTGTGATAAAAACTCCTGCTAGTTTAACGTCGATATTATTCAGACATTTATTATCTAGTTGTGAAATGTTTGGTTTACTAAAGTATTTCATTTATTCCTGATCAAATCGGTTTGATTGATTAAAGTTAAGCCTTAAAACATAATAGTTTTATGTAATGTCTTATCTGAGATCTGGACACTATTATATTTGAAAATAAATAATTTGCTTCTATTTATTCCTGGTAGAAATGTGCAAAACACGTCTGAACATTTTAGAATCAAACTAACAGATTTATTTTTACCATGAACATCGTTTACTATAAAAGATAAAGAATAAAACAGAAATAATACATGACTGAAAGGCAAATTTCAGCTTTCTTTGCTCTCTGCTTCACGCTGTCACGGTTGCTAGGCAACATGAGTTACGCTGAGGTGGGGGCGGGGACAGTGGGTCTACGTAGACCGACCCTTCCAAGGATGCAGACCTTGAATTGGGACACAGCTCTAGTTGGACTTCCAGCCCAGTGATATCACTTGTTGAAACTCTTGTCATCTACTATCTGCTAGCAAAATACTCTGACATCACTTCCTGTTACTCTGACGTCACTATTTGCAATTATGGCATGACTTCCTGCCAGCTGCTGTGCGTCTAACAGAACACCTGATGTGAAAGTGTTTACCTGCACAGGTGAGTAGGAAGGTGACCTGCACTTTGGCTATCTGTTTCCATAGCAACCCACCCAACCGGTACCGACCGGTACCGAGCCACCCAACCATCAGCGAAGCACAAACTAAAATCTGGGCGTAAAAAAAGAAATGTTTGGCAAGAGTCCTCCGAAGCTGCGCCCCCTGCAGGACAAACTGAGACACTGCAGCAGGAAGCCCGGAGTCAGGGCTGCCGGGTGGTACCGGCTGGTACCGGTCGGGCTCAGGTCATCTGGACCTCAAGCTCTGTTGAGTTAAAATGTTCTGGTGACAAATTTACAGACTGGAAGGAAACACACACACAGTTCTCTGGCAGTGTGTGTGTTCAGTGTGTGTTCAGTGTGTTCAGTGTGTGTTCTGCACATGCTCAGTAGAGTCCGTCTGTCCGGGAAGCGGCCCCTCCTCTCTCGGCCCCCCGGCTCTGGGGGGGGACAGACGGCTGCGGTGGGGGGAGGGGAGGGGAGACCTCAGGTTGCTGGTGGGCGGGGCTTCAGGTGGCGTCGGCGTCGGGGGAGGCCCCGCCCTCCTCCACCTGGTTGGCACGGCCGAAGGTCTTGACCTTGGACAGAAGGTCGGCCAGCGTCTCCTTGAAGCCTTTCTCCAGCAGCCAGCCCTCGCTCTCACACTCCGGGTTCTCCGGGTCGGCCATCGTCTCCAGGGCCGTGCTCAGGTACTTCAGCCCCGCCACGTCCCCCACCTGGCTCACACACACACACACACACACAGGACAGGTGAGTCTGGACAAATCAACATGGTTCAGCTCTGCACCAACCAGCAGCTTTCAGCTTTCTGAACCAGGAGCACAGGCCCCCTCGGCCCCCCCCCCCGCCCCTCCAGGTGAACTCAGGTGTGTCCTTTAGCCAGTAACTAACTTGTTGTTCTGACCCAGATAACGGGCCTCTTAGGCAATGTCCCTGACTTCCCAGAATGCACCCTGCTGCGGCAGATTAACCCCCAGGCAGATTACCTGCAGCAGCTCAGCCTGGACTCGGCTCTCTAGTCAGTCCGAGTCGCTGTCGGACTGGACTCGGACTGCGGCGGGTTTCCGTGACCGGTCCGGTCCAGAAGCAAACATGGCGGTAAATCTGATTAAGGTGGCGGCGTGCCGGGTCAGCTGGTGCCGGTTCAGTCCAGGTGTTCTGACGATCATCTTGTTTTAAACGGAGGATTAGGAACGCGGCTGATCCTCCATGAACCCGTTCAAGGGTTAAAGACAGCGGCCAGTTACCATGGCAACAGACCCTAAGGCCCAGATCGATGGTTCTGTTCTGGTTCCAGTTGGGTTTTGGTTCTTTTAAAGCCAGGTTAACTTTCACAGGTGGAGTGTTGCAGTTACATCAACCCGCCAGCAGGAGGCAGGATCTTTTCACTCCAACTTCCTGAAAACTTCCCAGGATGCAGCAAAGGACGAACTGCAGCGGACCGCCACACTTAGCATGTTAGCTTGTTAGCATGTTAGCTGATGAAGGCTGGCTTTGAGTCTTCATCACTGGAGGCTTTCATCTACAACTTCCATCTTCAGAGGCAGGACCAGCTGAAAACAGAGGCTGCCTGTTAGCATGCTAACAGCTATCATTAGCACGCCAGCGCTAACTTTAAAGCAGTTTTTTATTTTCATGTGTTCTTTGCCAGAGTAAAGGACGAGTTTTAAAGTTTGTTCTGTGAAGAATGAAATCCAGTTAATAACCTCGCCTTGTTAGCTTAACATGCTAAGACTAATGTAATGCTAACTTTAACATGCTAAAGCTACCTTCAGGATGTTAATGACTCTGAAGGTTATAGGTTTCTTTCTTTACAATGTTTCCTTTGATCCTGTGAAGCATGTTAAACTGCTATGTCAACAGTTGTTCATTTTCCCTAAATGGATGATGATCTTTGACTGGCTTTCTGAATGTTTGCCTCCATCTGCTGCTAATCAGTAGCATGCTAATCCTTAATGTTAGTCTGTCAGGATTACTTTGTGAAGGTTTTTGCTCCAGTAAACGGCTTTGAACAGACTTCTGAATGAATGGTACAATACAGTGGTGGACACAGCTAGCTAAAAGGTTAGCTGTGCTAACCCTAATGCACTAATAAACTTTAGCTAATGCTAGACTAATGCCATGGCATTTAGCAGGAGCTAATGCTAAAGTACTGAAGCCAATGTTAAAATTCAGCAGAAAGTGAAGAAACTCTCAAAATTATTCATATGTGAACTACTGCATTTATCTGAACAACATCCTGGTTATGTGTTCATGTGTTTTTCTTTAATTTTGTCTTTTTATTGTCAATTGCTAAATAAAGTTCCTTGAAAAAAAGAATGCAACAACAGGAAGTGGAATTGCTGCATCTAAAACCACTTCAAAATAAGAGTTGAGTGTAAACGTCTAACTACCAAACAGTTGATAACAAAAACTTCAACTTAGATGTTGAAGTTTATTCAGATGAAATTGGACAAAATTGAAGGAAATTTGCACTTTAGAATTTGTTACCAAAAATGCTGAAGCACTAAGTGAAAATCTGATAACTAAACCTGCTAACATAAGACTAACCTTAGCCTGCTAAGGCTAACAGCAGGCTAGCCTGCTGGCTAGCAGGCTAGCCTTCCAAACTGAAGGTCAGCCTTCAGTTTGGAAGGCTGACCTTCCAAACTGAGCATGCTCAGACTGACTAGAACAATCAGCACAGAAGATACAAAACTTTCAAAAATCAGTGAAACGTTGCAGGCTAATGCCTGAGATGTCCAGGGTGTTTCAGTGGCCTGAAGCCTAAAGCTAATTTATAGCCACTAGATTAATTAAACCATTATAGATTAATAAATCTATAATGGTTTTATGGCAATATATCAAATAGTGTTCAGCAGCTTAAAACAAAGACTCCTAAAGCAGAACAACAGCAGATCAGCACTAACAGCTCATAGCCACAGTAAAGCACGGTGGAGGAGGGATGATGATGTGGGACAGTTTGTGACTAATGGATTCCTGATAATGAAGCTACAGTTCTGACTGACCAGTGAGAACAAGACAGACGTCACACTTCACTTACTCCAGTTCTGTTCCTGTAAGACAGCGTGTTGCTGGCGCTGGAGGCTGATTGGCTGCGGCAGTGTGGGCGGAGCCTTACCTCCAGGAAGATGGTGAAGATGAGCAGCGCTCCGATGCTGTTCATGATGCCGCTGTAGTAGGAGAAGACGGCCTGGCGGCAGCCGCGGTTCCAGATGTTCAGCTCCTCAGTGCGGTGGTCGTAGTCGTAGTGGGCGGAGTTATTGGTCAGGTGATGCTGGATGCAGGGACGCGGCGAGCCGGGGTTACAGCAGCTGAACGGGACGCTGTCCATCAGGTACTTCCCCTCCACATTACTGAGGACACGGCTGAGGGACAAACACACAGGTCAGACCCTGCTAGGAGGCAGGCGGGGCACCGGGCGGGGCGCCGCGCCGGGCGGGGCGCGCCGGCTTTCAAAGGGCTCTGCTCAGGTATGACATGGAGGACCATGGAGGGTTCCTCATGGAAGGCTGACCTTCCAAACTGAGCATGCTCAGACTGACTAGAACAATCAGCACAGAAGATACAAAACTTTCAAAAATCAGTGAAACGTTGCAG